>CAUHTR010007833.1:48302-59843 GCA_959609185.1 Schmidtea polychroa
AAATTATTTTATTCATATTTGGCGATTTTTCCCAAAATGTTTTAGAAAAATACATATTTTTGGTGATTGATTTATTTATTTAATTATAATTAGATATTGATCTGACTCACATTTTTTCGAAATAATTCTAAAATACTTTAAAATAAATGTCATAAAATTCCTAAAAAAAACCCTGAAAATTAATTAAAAATAATTTATAATACAAATGTTGACTAAAAGTAATATTTAAGAACTTGAATGATGATCTTACCTGAAAGCGATTTGTAAAATGGCTAAAATGAATTTCCAAAATACATTCATGTACATTCATGACGAGAAATTGATAAATGAAATTCATTAAATTGGTTAGAGCAATCGCTCTACACACCAACCACCACTATAGAGAATGTATCTCAGTGATGTTTGGTGTATACGTATCACTGAATAAGTAATAACTTTGAAACGTTCTCCAATATTAACTGGAATGTGAATATGATTTTTGAAGTGTTTAATGATAATACATAAATGATATTATTACAATTTCGGTAGCAATTCGTGTGAACTCTACCGTGTTTTGGAAATAATCTTTTTTTTTATTTCCTATCATTCTATATTTTAGCACGAATTTTTAGTGATGATTTTATCAAATATTATAAAAAAAGAACGAAAAGATAAGAAAAACAATACGAGTGAAATAAAAAGAGAAAAAGAACAAAGAGAGCAAAAGCGAGAAAGAAAGTTAAGAAAAATAAGAAGAGTGAAATATAGAAAGAGAAAAAGAAAGAAAAAGAAATAGGGCGAGGAAAAAAAGAACATGAATGACAAATATATTGAAAACGCAAGTCTTGCTTGTATCTCAGTTTATGGTTATATTTCCTTTCTATTTGTTTATTTGTGTAAATCCTGATAAAATGTAAATGAACAAGTACATATTTCATATTGACAGACCATAACTCAAAGTGTTCAACAAATAAAGACAATATATACAAGCGCATGCGCACTAGTTGCAATGCGTTCTTGTACCTTTCCAATTGTTGTGAAGAAGAGTAACCATACTATCGGCTCTCACTACAACTAATTAATATATCATTATATGTTTAACTATCTTTATTACCGGACTAGAAACACTTATCAAATGTAGTGCTTATAAGAAAGAAAAACCCGAAACAAATAAAATAATCATACATTAATTTAAAGTGTGATTATTTCAACATTTGGCTGTAGGCAACATTTAGGATTTGTGCTTTGACATTAATAACATTGTATAATTCACTGTTAAACTCATTTCTATCATTGATAATAATCACGTTCACTATCGGTTCATTTAAGACATAAACGACATTTGTGTACTATGGAATATGTAGCTTATAGTAATAATGACGTTCCGAACTGAGTGCTAGTTCCTTTGATCTAGAAATTCTAGTCCGTAAACCTTTGTAAATGTCATGAGGCCACAGCTCCACCGTTTGAAAATATTTACTCCATTCAAATAAACACATTTATGCTTTATAGTTAAGGTAATCAAAAATGATTAAATTTCAACTTTTCAACAAAAATATCCAGGTTTTACAGGTTATGATGAGTCCGGGTTCACACCAATTGTCAATTAATATATCTTTATCATATTTTACACAATAATTTTTATTTGTGTTTGAAATACTATTAATAATGTCAATTTAAATTCAAGGCTTAGTGGGGTTAAAAAACCTTGGTAATACTTGTTACATGAATGCTGCTCTTCAGTGTTTGTTAAACATGTAAGTTATCTTTTCTATTTATGGACACAATTGATTGTTTGCTGTGCTTTTATCAGCCCTCAACTCACGGAGTATTTTGAATCCATTCATCCTAGTCTATACGAACATAAATCCCATACCCTTACCAAACATTATCAGAATTTAGTTAATGACATTCTAGATTATAAGAGGTGAGTATTTCTTTTTAATTACTATTACTTAACCGATCATTTGTGGGCGCTTCGAATGTTTTTTTTATAATGTCAGTAGGACATTGAATTCTGGGATTTTGAGGTTAACAGCAATGATTTTACTCCTAAATTTTATATTTTTAATTTATTATTATTATTATTATTATTATTATTATTATTATTATTATTATTATTATTATTATTATTATTATTATTATTATTATTATTATTATTATTATTATTATTATTATTATTATTATTATTATTATTATTTATTATTATTATTATTATTATTATTATTATTATTATTATTATTAATGAAAAAACAAACATTATTGAAAATATGTTAAACATTTATAAAAATCAAATCTGCTATTTTAAAACCTTGAATATTGCAAATTTTTACAGCACGTTAAAACGTCAGCACTGCTCCACCTATTCCTGTGTATCCTTCTTACTAAAAAATAACTAAATAAATACTTTATTTTAATTAAAAAAAAAATTTTAATTTTTTTAAAAATCTTTTTTATTTAATCATTTATTTAAGCTTAAATTTATTTAAATATTTATTTATTTTTTTATTATAATTGTTAATTATTTTAATTTCATTAATTAATTTTTAATTTTATTTCTTATTTAATTATTTATTTTATTTAAATAAATAATAAGAAAATAAAATTAATTAATTAAAAATTTTTTTTTATAAAAATAAACGTATTTTATAAGATAACGCCAATCAAACATTCTTTTCACGATATATTTCGACAGTTTTCCTGTCATCATCAGGTGGGATATTAATAACTCATTAAATTAAGGATTTTAAATAAATTTATTTATTAAAAATTTTTTTTTAGTATTTAAAAAAATATTTCATTTTTTAAAATTCATACTTTGTGTTTAAAATGTTTTAAAATAATTTTTTGTATATTGTATGTATTGATTGCTGTTTGTGAAATTAATCATGGACTTTTTATAACTAAATTGCCAAAATCAAATAAAAATCTGTACGAATCATTCATAAAAAATCAAAGTCAAAAAATGCCCATTACACACAGAATATTGTAACCAAAACATTTCCTAATTCAATAATCATTTAAAATTACAACAAAATGCTAACTTTTACAAGATTTGCTTCTGAAAAACATTTTCACCGAAAATACAATCCTTCAGCTTCCATAGAATCACAATTTCTTTTGTTTTTTTCTTTTATGGTTTATTTTAAAATTAAATAAATTATCATTGAATAAAATTAAGGTAAAATATAAAATAAAAATTCTATGTTGTATTGGCGATTGTTGTAAGCGATTGATTAAATAAAAATAACAGTTGAAAAGACATTGTGGATAAATTGTGTTACATAGAAATAACATCGATTTATAAACGAAAACTAAATAAGCATGAATATAATTCTAAATTAAAATTTAATTTTTTCAGGATCTTTTTCTTAAAAATTTCAACCATCTTCACATATTGATCTTCTAAATTTAACATAAACTTTCGGCACTGGGCTCCTCTAATGTTATGTTAAATAACACGTGAAAAATCCACTGCCGAAAATTTGTGCTAAATTTTGAAAGATCTGAAAACTGGGTTTGGTTAACTAAAATACAAAATTGATTCATTCATAAAAACCGTTGATTGGAGAAAGAAATTTGATTGGCGGAAGAATTTGATTGGTGCATTTTTGCTGATTTTAGGGGACGCTTTTTTAACTTATATATTTAAATATCATTATTGTTTTTTTTATATTAAAAATATAATATATATTTTTATATTTAAACTGTATTAGGAATATAAATTAAAAGTTTTTTATTACAATATAAAATATTAATATCGTTATAATTCTTGATTAATTTATTATTATGGGGATCCCTGTTCTAGAATATTAATGCTTTTAATTTATTATTTTCAAAATCTTACTTAGGTTTACACTTCATCTTTTGTTTTTTCAATACTTTGTTAGAAACTGAGATTTCGAGTCCAGACTATGAAACACTTCAATAAAAGCTGAACGAATAAACATAATGTAGAACACAATCGGTTTTGCAATATGCAATGTACCTTCTACAAATAATCATATCTTTTTTCAAGATGTCTGCAATGAGCTTTCGTTTTCTCATTTTTTATGCGTAGAATTTTCTGTTTTTTCAGTAAAGTAATCCAAAAGGCTCCTATGGTTACTTGTCAGGTTAGTTGGTATCCATTTTGCACTTATAACACATAAGTATTAATCTTCTTTGAGAATTTTATGAACACTTCCTGTGATGTTTACTGCTTTTCCTGATATCTCTATCATCTTCAATCAACCTGTTTTTAATGCTTCTTCCCGTTTTTTTCTATTATATTCATGCCTTTCATTTCAAATTGATTGTCTTTAATCATTTCTGTATTGCAAAAATCATCATAAATTTTCAGTTTTCTATTGAATTAACCAATATATAAATTAAATATATCCAATTACCAAGTAGCGATACTGATTCATGATTATTTGATATCAAAAATTGATTACCAATATTGTAATACAGAAAAACCTATGTTATACCGACTGGGGTATGTCATACAATGAAAGCTCTATACCCCCCGTTTCGGGGATATGTGCAGCAAGACGCTCAGGAATTTCTTCGGGTTTTTATGGATAAAATGCACAATGAAACTAAGGTTTACAATAAATGTAATTCCTGTAATTTTAAATCTCTCGAAAATAGCGAGAAACCGAGTAATTGCATGATAAACTTTATTTCATGTCAATCTAATCAAATTTTAGTCGAAAACAAAGATAAGTGTTCAAATGAATCCCCAGATAAAGAATACCGGAGCATAATTAGTGATGTATTCCGTGGAAATCTGACCAACAGTATCAAATGCTTACAATGTGAGCGGGTAAGATGTCTAAATTGAGTTTGACATTCGCTTTATTAATATTAATTTTTACAGTATATAAAACTTAGATACAAATATAAGAACTTTTGATTTTCTGCCCTGATTTCTTTTCATTTTCAATTGACATATTTATTAAAAAATTGACTATGAATCAGTAAAGATATCTAAAAACATCGATATTTAATAAATATGTCAATCTAACTAATTTCAATAATCCAATATTTCATTTTATTGAACTTTTATTTTATTATACATTTATAATTCAAATAATAATAATAATAATAATTTATGCTTAAGCCAATAACTATAAGTCGCCGTTTTTCACTAGCAAAAGACTCAAGTTTCACAAAAACCTTTGAATTACGGAATTTAGGTAGTATCAATGAGAAAATTGCAAAATTATACTGCCAAATAAACTTCCTTCGACATTGTTAATTATTAACATTATTTATCACAAAATATTAAAGCATCTAGATAATAAAACAATCATAAAACTTGTTTGAATTAATTAGAAGCCCCCACAGAGGAATTTACATCGAAAAAGGAAACGAAAAATCATATTACAATAATATATATACATTTAACCATTCAAGAGACTTGGCCTGCAAGATACAGAAACACACTTTTATCACAGTTGAAAAACATTATTACCCTTAATCAAATAAGTTTGAGAAAGAAAGAAATGAAAACATACGAACGTACATCAAATCTCGCACAAATTGCAGAAAAAGTTTGTTATCATTAATTAATTTAATTTATAATACTTCTGAGAATTGAAAATATTAAAACAAGACCTGAAGATAAGTTTTTAAAAAGAGTATTATGGAAAACTATTGAAGAGTTTATTTTAAAAATATTTTCTAAATTAAAATTTAAATTCTAAACACCAATCTGTTTGATAATATTGAAAATTTAGTCTCTTAAATTTGGTTGAATACTGAAGATGGATAATGATATAAATTTGTCTATTGAAATAAATATTGATTTGAAATAAATTATTATGAATTCAGAAATTAATAATTGCAATATCATTACAACTGAAACTAATAATAATAAATGACAATAATAATTTGATTTATTTAATATTATATATTCTACTGATAAATTATAACATATTAATTGGAATTTCTTTTTGTGCTTTATCAGCTGGAATTTTTTTATATATAATATATATATTGAATTGATACTATTTAATCTTCAAGCTTCCCAATATATTTGAGAATTATTTTAAATTTTCATTTTTTTTACAAAAAGTGTAAAGGCGAGTTAATAGAAAGTGTGGGAATAAAGGTAACATTCAAGAGTTTAAATAATGGACTTTATAAAATCAAAATAGAACCTTTAAAAGTTATCTTAAAAACTGTTTACTTAGAAACCATTTTTAAAATGACTGATATCAACTGCTTTTTATAGCGTGATGCTATTTCACTATATAAGGTATACTGCAACAAGGGAAACGTATAAGTTTTTCTATTTAATCAAAACCATGCATTAGCCTTGTTAAAATGATATATTTACTGATTCATAGTCAAGCTTTTTTAATAAATACAATGGAAAAGAAATCAGTGGTGAAATTTAAAAAAATTTCTATAATATGCCTTTATGCTGCTATATATATATATATATATATATATATATATATATATATATATATATATATATATATATATATATATATATATATATATATATATATATATATATATATATATATATATATATATATATATATATATATATATATATATATATATATATATATATATATATATATATATATATATATATATATATATATATATATATATATATATCTTGTAATCCTTATAGAAGTGCCTACTTGCTAATACCTCCAGAACTGTATGAAAATATTAATAATAAAATTAGAAATTCAACTGTAAAACCGACATAATATTCATCATTGGTCATTTCCAGATATCATGCAATGAAGATTATTTTGAAGATCTCTCATTACCTATCGCAACAAACAGTAAGCCGGTTGCCATTAAGAATTGGCGGATTTGGTCCAAATCACCTAACACGACCAATAAATACCATGACAATAAACCCTCGACCCCCACTGGACCCAAAACTACAAACACAGCTATGAACTTATTGTATTATCAATTGTCTTGGATTTTAACTTTCCTAATTTGGATTAAAAAGTAATTTTGATTTTATTTTCCTAATTAACCTGAATTATTTAAATTATTTATTATATATATTTCTCCATCAATATATCTAATTTATCCTTAGCATTACTTCTTTTTCCTTGGAGTTGGAAGCCAATTTCAATAATTATTCTAACACAGTTTACTATAGGTGCAAATTGATGTGCAATATTAATCAAAAGTATAAAATCTATATATAAATTATTTCAAATTCAATAAATCAATAAATTTATAATAAGTTAAATCAATAAAAAAATATAGATTTTTCAATTCGATTAATTAATAAATTAAATCAATATATATTATTTTTAATTCAATAAATTCATAAATTGGTTATAAATACCATCAATAAAATCAATAAATAAATTATTTTTAATTAGACAAATCAACAAATGGATAATAAATACCACGAATAAATTAAATTGTATTTAAATTATTTTTAGTTAAATAANATTGGTTATAAATACCATCAATAAAATCAATAAATAAATTATTTTTAATTAGACAAATCAACAAATGGATAATAAATACCACGAATAAATTAAATTGTATTTAAATTATTTTTAGTTAAATAAACGATTATTGATAATGGTAAATTTCTAATTTAAATAAAGTCTAAAAAATTATATTATGTAAAATTAAGGAAAAGATTGGTTAAGAATATATTAAAAAGTATTTATATACTTTTCTACAAATTAATTGCATATATTTTGCATTTAATAATTACTTTTGTGATCCATCATTTCCACTGATATTATCTGGCTTATCTAGTAGTAACTCTCCATATTTTACAAAAGAAAATTTCCAAATATCTCAAAGATTCTTTTTCTAGTCAAGTTTTTTTCTTTGAAAAATTTAAATTTTTCACCAGAAAAATCTTGATGAGATACAAAAATGTTGTGGTCAGCAAAGATATATGTGACGTCATCCTCTATATTTTTGTCGAAATAATATTTTGAAAATCTCAAATCCCCGTGCTAAAATAAGATAAAACAAAAAAGTAAAATTTCACTTTAAAATCAATATTTGAATTTTAATCAATAACTACACATTAAAATCAATACTTAAATTTATATTTTGAAAATTTGCACTTTAAAATCAATAAATGCACTTTAAATCAATAAATGCACTTTAAAATACACTTTAAATAAAAAATCAATAATCTAAAATCGTGAAAATTAATAATCGCGACTTGACCTTGAAGGGAGTAGGGCCTCTGTTGCTAACTAGTGCGCGGTAACTAATGGCGGCGTAAGGGGCCTCACATCTACCTACTACTTAAGCGGAAAAATCTAGAAAATCTTGATTGTGGTTTTTCTAATGGTATAAAATAATCCCGGGGTACACAGGGTTAAACTAATAAATAATAAACCTGATAAAAATGTAATTATTGATGATAACAAAATATATGTATCTTAAACATCATATTGGTACTAATTTTCAATTAATAGATCTAAAGCCAATAATACTACCCAAAAATGGAATAATAATATTTGCGAACAGAATACAGTTTGAAAGATAAATAGGCATGTCCAAGTTTGAAACGCTTTCAAAATAAACTTAAGAATTTATTAGCAATCAGCCATTTGTTAAACGAAGTATAAAGTGATCATTTCTTGGTAGCAGTATTAATTAAATGTTACACAAGTAAATGATAATATAAACCTTTCGCTGCAAAGTATATATTGAATAAAATGAAATAATTTTCGATTATTAAAATAAGGATTAATAATAATTCAATATATAGATTGCAACAAAAGACTTATATTAACATTTAATTATTTAACGTTTGTTAAATATTAATGATAAGATCAA
Source organism: Schmidtea polychroa (assembly GCA_959609185.1). Taxonomy (NCBI): domain Eukaryota; kingdom Metazoa; phylum Platyhelminthes; order Tricladida; family Dugesiidae; genus Schmidtea; species Schmidtea polychroa. The sequence continues at coordinate 57,075 of CAUHTR010007833.1, forward strand.
TCATTATTTATACAATTCAACAGTCAATGTGAAAAGCAACTACAATATTTCTATAAACGGATCCAAATTAAGGCAGCATGGTTGCTATACAGCTACACTGATTAATATTTTCAAGCTGAATGCCGCTATTAACATTAATGCATTAATGTGTAACGGATGAGAAAAAGTATTCGTGAAATTTTCACACATTTTTGGTGATATTTATGCTGCCTTAGCTTCAATTTGTATTGGTTTTGGAAATTCTTATGTTTTCTTCAGGATAGTTTTGTCTTTCGGTATTCCAAAAGAATATGCTGTATAATGAGTGATTTTGTTCAAACATTCTTTAGGTATGTATAATGAGGAAGGTTTTTCTCTTTTTTTCTTTACAAACAAGCGGCATTCACTTTTGAGCGGGAGTAAGACAGGAATAATTTCATTCTACAGTTACGTCGGTTGTCATAACTGTTTCGATAAAAATTGATTCATCAATGCGAACGAAGTTTTTAAGAAAAGATTGATGGATCTGATGTGAATCTGATTAATTACTTTACAAGATCACAAACACTGCCATTTTCTCTTAAACTTTGCAAACATATTACTCACACTATTCTCTGTTGGCATGATTTTCCATTTCAGCTCTTGTAAATCTCTAACCCAAAATAACTGATTCAAATTTCGCCATGACCAAAACTATTTCCACACGTTCATTAATGTGGACAGCATATTCAAAATTTGAATATTAATGTGACAAGCACATTCTGTTGAAAAATATTAGGGTAAATATTAGAGGTAAAGGTTTTTAAGTCTGTTTCTCATACACCATCTTCCTTGAATGGAACGAAAACATCATTTGTAAAGGTATTGGATAAGCAAGAAGTTTTGAAGCACTAATATGAGCGTGTTTTAGTTATTGTTAAAATTAAATCAAGTGTAAATCACATACTTTCAAATGCGATATTGTTTTGTAAATGTTCTATTATAATTATATTGGTAAATTTAGGCCTATTCTCCATATAATGGAATATTTACAATAAGAAATTCTTGCCAACCTTAATTTAACTTTTCCTAAATAACCGAATTTAGATAACATACGATTTTATTCTAAATTTGGCTGATCTTTGTGAAGCATAAGGTTTCTGTTTATTGAAATATCTCGATCTGGAATGTTCAAACTAGGAAGAGAATGCCAAAGACAGGCGAATACTTTCAGGGATTATAATTATTGTTATCAGAGACACACAAATATAAACTTGATGTTCACTATGACATCTTTTCCAATTTTAGGATTCCTTGTAAACATTTTGCTTTTATCAAAAGTGACTGTCTTTCAATGAGTTATGCAAATCTGTTATATTCTGTGCGGGTATAGTTAGTGTTTCTTAATGATTTCATTTTATGTCACTCAAATAGATATGTCTTCTGTGTGGAAGTTTAATTTTTTTTATTGAAACATCCTCACTCTTAGTTGACCGTCATACTTCTAGGTAACATATATAATATCAGCCAACATATAATGGTCAAATAATAACTTCAAGGATTACAAAATAATCAAATTCTATGTTTCATTTTTCTCGGTCGACCAAGCGCCATCTAGTTTATTAATTTAATGTCAAACGGCGTTATTTATTATCATTTATACTATTGATTATCAATAATTATTATTATTGATTATTATTTATACTATTGATTATTAATAATTATTATTATTAACTAATTTTATATTAACTAATTAAATATTATTTTACTGAATATTTACTTATGTATAGTTGGTTTATAAACCGAGTTGTAACATTGGAGCAATGCCTAGAATTATTTTTCTCCCAAGATGAATTGAAAGGGGACAATAAATATTCCTGTGATAGATGTCAAGGGTTAGTGTTCAATAATGTCAATTAATTTTATGAAATTGTCTATATAATTTTATTTCCAATGTCTTATGTATATTATGTTACAATTTATATAATATATCCATGTACAAAGATATATCAATCAAAGTTCATATGCTTGTAAATTAAGAAAAAGTCAATAGTACAAATCATTTAATAATATAATTTATTAAAATCATTATCAAAACCATAATAGGTATTATTATCATCATTAAAATCATTATAATCATCATAATCATCATCATAATCATCATCATAATCATCATCATAATCATCATTATAATCATTATTATAATTATTATCATAATCATTATCATAATCATCATCATAATCATTATCATAATCATTATTATAATCATTATTATAATCATTATTATAATCATTATTATAATCATTATTATAATCATTATTATAATCATTATAATAATCATTATTATGATTATTATTATAATTCTTAACAATGAAATGATTGGATAAATTAATGTTATTGATTGATATTGTTTGATGAATTCCTCAATTATGCATTACTCAACATTTGAAAAATTTACTCGTTGAGATTTATTTATTTAAAATATCTTCATCCTTATTTGTTTTATAGATTATCGATCAAAATTGTGTTCAATATTCATTTTGTAATATCTATAAAACTTAATCTATAGTCTAAAAAAGAAATGAAATAATGATTAAATAGAATCAAAGGTTCAGATTCTTGAACCTGGTCATAAAGTTGTTCGATTCGATTTTTTATATGGTATCAATGAGAGCCAAATAAGCTTGGAACGAGTCTGCTATTATAAATTGCATTGTATATCACTTTTAAATTTTAAATTACCAAATATAAAATTTGTATATACTATACCATTCGATTCATAGTAAATAAATATGTATATTTCATATCAAT
>CAUHTR010007834.1:0-63665 GCA_959609185.1 Schmidtea polychroa
TCTTCACTTATGTTACTATTTACGTTATTTTCTCTCTATTTTTCATTTTCAGCCCAACATTACAATACGTTGGAAGCAGATCACAAATTGAAAACAACCCAACAAAACAACAAGAATGGAACAGCGTACAGATCACAGAGGCACGAGAAGCAGAAGAAAGTTGTTCTTTTCCAAGAACCCACGGGAAAGTCAAAATCCAACCTTGTTTGAATAGTCGAGTGTGGTTTCAGATTTTTCTAGTTATGTATGTAATGGAGCCCTTGAGTCATACAGTAGCCCAACAGATTGGAGAATAGAATTGTTTGACAATTATTGCTGTTCGGAATCCAATCGGAACAGAAAAGATGGATTTGTTCACTTGAGGCCCTAACAGTGGAATTGAAGAACCTGTTTAGGGTAAAAAATCAATAATGCCACTGTGTCAACCAGGCGGAGGACACCCCAAGAATATCCTATCCAAAAATTCATCTCATCAGTGTGGCCTAGATTTTGTGGCTTGGCAGAATTATAAAATGAAAATCAGCGCAGTAATTAGATAAGGCTGTAAATCTTCATATATTTTATTTTTTCGTTCCATAATAAAAAGGCTAAAATATAAAATGGTTTAGGAAAGTAAATAATAATTGATAAAATGTATTTAGTATTATTAATTTTATTATTCACTTTAGTATTATATTGACTTATTTCATTAAACAAATAACATTTCTCTTTTTTATCTATACCATTTTAAATAATTTAATATAAATAATTAATATAAAATTTTAAAAATACTTGTACAATATATGACAAGCACATTCTTGTCATTTTGAATAGAATACATGGATCAGATGAAAGGTTATGAAGGTGATGTCTCCAATAAAGTGCTCGTATAATACAGAGTTGTGGAAATGCCACGAAAGGATTTGGATGTTAGTAATATCAATTTAAACGAAGGTAATAATAGAAATAAAAAAAGAATAAAATAACTACGTAATGATATCATTAAAGTCATACTTTTCCACATTTCTATTGTCCAATCATCCAGTTCAACTAGTTTATCTCGTCGGCCGTACTGATATAAATACTTAATTAATTTGCATCAAATCTAATGGAGATAAAATTCCCGATTTTGCCAGTCCCAGATAATTGTAGTTGTCATTTCATTTCATCATTTCACATATCAAAAGTTTTTTTAGCTATTTAATATCATGATAACATTATTAAGTTTGAATAATTTATAATTGTGTGGTAGAATATCATAACAATTGAAAAATTCAAAAAACACTTTGAAAGTATTTCTTCTATCTATTATAAAATAAATTTAAATATATAATTTACACACTTACGAATAGTTTTCACTTTATAGAGACTTTATCCTATTACCGATAGGCTAAAATAAATAATAATCAATAATAAATAACTATTAAGGTCATAATTACGTCATCTTTTATTAATACAATATTTCTAGAATCTCGAGCTAAATTAGTAAATTTGGAAGATTCATCCATTTTCAATTAAGGTTATTTTACAGTTAATTAAACAAAGTTGTTGAAAATAATATTATTAATAAAATTATGAATGTTTAAAAAACAATAGATTGTTATATTTTTTTTAAATTTAAAGTCACAATTTTTTTATAATAAATTAAAATTGTAATGTTTTTAATGGATCATTAACTTCTTTTTATCTGAAAATTAATAAATCTATCGAAACAATCTATTCTTTAATAACAGATCGAATGGTGACTAATAAATTAGAAAATGTGAAGAGTATAAACCAAGCCAAATATTCCATTTTATATAAAATCGTGTAATATTTATACAGTTCATCCTGTATGATTATATGATTATATGATTACAAAACTACTTTATAATGAACATGAAAAGCAATGTTTGTAATATACTAATTTCTTACGGTTGTACAATGGTTGAAGTTAAGGATAATATTTGACCTCTAACACATTTATTAATCTTTGACCTGGTGCTTGTCTAGTTGCTACCAAGCAACTTTAAATTACGTCAAAATGCGTGCTGACCAAACACATGTGTACGCACGCTTGATAGTTGTTACTACACACACGCACCTCTTAACAACAATGGTTTTTTTTACAATACCAAATTTCCTTTAATAACAATAATTAATGTTTTATGTACCTAATACGTATTCTAATAAGTAACTAACTAGTATTGGGTAAAAATTACTTTGATAATTGTCCTGTTTTATTCGAATAAGAAAGCGATGAAATAACTTTGTTCAGTAAATATAAATAAATTATAATTATTTTAATATTTTGAATATTTTATAATTGAACTCATATTTTGTGTTAAAATCGCCATCCGCAATATGAATGCATAAATCCGATTGCTTATTGTAACCTAAATACATGCATTCGTAAGTGCAAAATTTGTAATTCAATTATATATTTAATTTTGTATAGATTTAATTAAAAAGAGAGTTTGAAGACTATAAATCAGTAATTGGAAATAATACTAAAAACCAGCACACAATAAGTACAATATTATGTTATAGGTATATTAAAACCCAGATAATTTATTATTAAACAAATCTATACAATTATTATAAGAACTTTAATTTCTTCCAATTTCACCACTGATTATTTTATCCATTGAATTAAAAAGAGAGTTTGAAGACTATAAATCAGTAATATATCGATGTTTGTTGATATTCACGAATTTTCGGCACTGCCTTTTCAAGTGAATTTGGAATATAACTATGTTTCTAATTTTTAACAATATATAACGATCTGAAATTTTATTTAATATATATCAAAAAACAAAATTGCTAGGGCTTAATTTCAGTGTTAGGGCTACAATATAATTTTTTTTAAAAAAATTGTGTTAGGGCTTAATTTCGGAGAAACACGGTTCTTGATTAGCAGTTCCTTTATTCCGCCTGCCAGTGTCAGTTCGCGGTCGAGTGTGGATGCGCTCCTTCAGTTAAACTGACACTTGCGATGACATGTCCCCTCTCCTTGCATAAGTGAATCGCGTAAAGCCAGATTATTTTTCACTTTTTCATTTCCTACACCAGTATATACTTCCTGAATGGTCCATAGTTTACTCCCTTCGGCAACGAAAATAGATGATGTGAGGGGAAAATCTAAATCTATGAGTTTGTCACAGACAGTGCCACGGGCAAGTGGAACAGACACTTTTAGACGATTATGTATTCCAAAGACTTTCCTTCCAAAAACACCAATATACCCGGTGGAAAAACTAAAGGAAATGAGACCGATTGAGAATATTGAGTTAGTAAATGAGCAAATTGTGCCAAAATTGAAAGGAGAAAAATGATGGGATTACCAGGAAATTATTCATTGATGACAGTCGAAAACAAAGGCAGACAATCAATAATATGGGTACAAGTAAATAAACAGAGTCGAAGCATTATTAAATTCAGGTTCAAATATTATCAGATAAAGTGTTGAATCCAGATGAAAAGCAATAATGAGAAGTACAGAAGTAGTACGATCAATGACAAAAAAAATTAAATATTATTGGGCAGATTAGAGTTAAGTTCAATATTTGAAATCAGGAAATTGCTCATGATGCTCTAATAATGGAAAATTGTCCAGTGGAATGTTTAGTGAGTATGGATATTTTGGCACAATTGGAAGAATTTTTTCTTGATTTAAAAACAGGAAATCTGATTATGAGATAAACGGGAAAAGCCATTCATGAAACGGGAGATGTGTTTCTGAACCAAGCATTAGGAGTTCCACCTCAGAGTGAAGTTATTTTTTATGTAAATACAATGGGAGTTCCGGGCGATGAATTTATATTTCAAACAAGTGAGAAATTGATCAAAAAATATGATATTCCCATGTGTGACGAACTAGTGAAGGTACAAAACCAATAAATTCTTGTTTATATTGCGAACAATAATGATAGAGAAGTAGCATTAAAACTGAAAACGAAATTTGGGAAACTGACAAAAATCTGAAAAATCGACAATAAAAGATTACCAAAAACATAAAAATATATAAAGAAACTCAAGTCAACAGTAAAGATTTGACGCAAGAACAAATACAGAAATTTACTAAATAATTGAGGAAATATCAAGATGTTTTTGCGAAACATGAATATCTAGGAGTTACGTCACACAGGTTCACGACATTACTGAAAAGGTCTAGGAAACAAGAAGATCCATATGTAAGTCAAAAGAAAATTCTGGAACTAACGGCGAGGAAAATATTGGTAGGACATGACCTACAAAATGAACTAAGATACATTGGAGTCAAACCAAGCGAACTATGGGGTATAAGGGACTTAGCAAGAGCCCAAGCATTATTTAAAAGAAAAATAACCATTAATGGACAAGTTATCAATCATAGCTGAGGAACTGTGCGGGATAAAAATGCAGAAAGGAAATCACTCTGAATTGGAAGATACAGAAGCAGTTCGAAGAATTTACTTGGCCATCGAAAGCCAATAGAAAGATGATATTGTCTGCGATAAATGAGTGGCCGAGAAAATATGCTCTTTGGATAATTATAGAAAAAAGAAATTGTTGGTGGCAACCGAAAAATCAGAAGAAAAAGGTATCGAAATACAGGAGCTTTAACAAATTTTCACACCATTTAGTTAATTAGAAACATTACAGTGCATAAAGCAACACTGGCATTAGAAAAAGAATTGGAAATGGCAAAGAAAATTGAGATTCGAATAAAAAGAAGGGCAAAACGAAGACTCAATAAAGATACAGGCACACACACACGGCGACTTAGGAAAAGAATCATCATCAATGGAGAAGAAAGGGAGCTCAAGAAAGTCGTGGCCAGCTATCAGAGAGAAAATAAAACAATAAAAATTGTGATAAATAAATAAAATTTAGTATCCTCAATTATTTTGTTTACCTGAAAATCTTTGCAAAATAATAAACAAATAATAAAGGTAAGCTTAATAAAATAATTAAAACCAAATAGTTAAAGTCAACAAAATCAATAATTACAGCGAATATTAACGAAAATTCTGAATTAATTAATTTAAGAGATGATCAAAGTAAAGATATAAGCACAAGAAATACGGCAAATTCGTTATCAAAAATATTAAAGTCATTTAAATTTTTATGTTCGTTAATTATCTGGCAAGATATACTCAAAAATTGACGTAGTTAGCAAAATGCTACATGAACTCCTAAATTTACCTTAATGAATGTAATAAATCGTTGGATAATTTAAAAAGATTTTAAATGAGAAAAGAAACAATGCCAGTTTAATGAATATATCAATTTTTTAAAATTTTTTACACTAAAAAGTCAAACCCAAAAAATTTCCTGATTTAAACAGTTTTATTAATAATTTTAATAATAAAGTAAATATAAAAAATTTCTTAGTCGAAATAAACAAATCATCGAAATTTTTTTATTATATATTTATTAGAATTTGAAATGACTTTTATAAAAACTTATTATTAAAAGAATTGATTGTAAAAAATATGGTAATTTTTCGTGTTCTGAAATTTTCTTGCGGCACACAGTTAGACAGACACTGGAAGAAAATTTGTTGATTTTTTTTTAATTTACATTTTTTTACATTATTTTTATTGATTTACAAATTTTAGCTTCATTTTATAAAGAAACAAAAAAAAACTTTTCTCTTTAATATAGCATGTTGTCGTAAATAAAAACTTTTTCTTCACTCATATTTATTAAGTTTTCATATTCTGTATTCAATTACATTAGGGTTCCAATTCCAATTTTTACAAGGCATTATTGTCCCTCCATCAGGTGATCCGCACATCAGCAAATTCATATTAAAATAATAAATTAATAGGGGCGGCAATATTGCTTTTGCACCTGAGCGGGGAGCAAACGAGGTGTCAATTCAAACTCTACATATTATTTAATCTAAAACCAATGAAAATAATACACAAAATAATATATCTGTTTTTCCCTATTGGAAGATAAAATATCGAATCTTTCTAATTTTTAGAATTTACCAATTGAAAACTCAACACAAAAATCTTTTGAAACCCGCATTTTTCTGTTTAGGAATTTCTATGGCAACATATTCCCTATGTGCGGCTTTATCTGTTGTAATCTCATTATTATATATAATAATAATATCAATAATATCAATAATATAATAATAATAATAATAATGAAAATTAATATTAATAGTTATTAATTAATAATAATAATTATTTAATTATTAATAATAATAAATAATAATAATAAATCAATTAATAATAACAAATAATGATAAAAATATTAAATAATAACAATAATAATAATAATAATAATAATAATAATAATAATAATAATAATAATAATAATAATAATAATAATAATAATAATAATAATAATAATGGCATATTATCGAATATCAATCATGCTACAAGCAATATCAATCGCATTTATTCCATTTATATCATTCAGGTACGACTGTGAATCTAGATAATCGTTTAACATCACAGCGTCAGATTCGCATAATCAATTTGTCGTTAACAGACATTAGTCAGACTGAATGAGGCTACTGATTCTTGGAGTAAAATTCTGTATAAAGTCCCATACTGTATCTGTCAGCAAATATATAAATAGTCAATAAATGAATATTATATTCCTATTACCCTTCCATGTCTCTAGGTCAACATCTGTTTTGCCTTCCATCACGTCAACAAATAAGGGAGCCGTAGGTTCATCATGTTCATCATGATAATCAGCAAGATATGGATGTGCTAATGCATCTTTAGCACTGATCCGACGATCTGGATCTAAAACTAGCATTTTATCCAACAAGTCGATGGCTGAATACTCAATATTAGGAAAATTATCAATATTGAAAATTTAAACACCATTTTCATCTTTAGTATACTGCCAAAAGAAAGTATTAAAATCCTGTCGAGGAGAAGTTTGAATTTTTTCACGAATAAAGGCTCGTGCCTTATAACATTTAAATAGTCAGATATAAGATTTGAATTTAAATCTTACATCTTCACTAACTATTTTATTCATAAATTCTTTATCGGGAGTTCCGGCTAATTCCATAATTTTCTTGAGCTGATCAATGTGATCATTTCCGGGGAATAAAGGCCTACGGGTAAATAATTCGGCCATAATACATCCCACTGACCAAATATCAACTAAAAAAACAAGTATTGATAGTCTTTTTTATTAATAATAATATTTATTATTATTATTATCATTATTATTATTATTATTATTATTATTATTATTATTATTATTATTATTATTATTATTATTATTATTATTATTATTATTAAATTTCAAAATGTATATTGTATGCCTTCACAGATTTTTATAAATAGAAAGTTTTAAGTTCTTATATAACTAATCGGCAAATATTAAATGTAACTGTTTTAATTGTATTGTCGAATAAAAAGAAAATGTCGTAAAAGAGAAATTAAATGTTAAAAATTATAATTTTACCAACATTTCATTATATAATAAGTTTCATTATAGAAGAATTTATCGAGTAGTTTTGTTAAACTAATATTATGACCACAGAATTTTAAGAATAAAAAACGTTAATGTTTGATTTTACTATGTATTAGGCGGATAGTTTTGATAATTTTATGAGTTTACAAACCCAGGTACGCGAGGGAAATTTTTACAAACATGGTGAAGACAAAAAATAGGAAAATTGTTATTGGAGAAGAATTAAGATTATAATATTAAATTAAAAATTAATCATAATTACATTCAACAGAAACTGTAAAAATTGAGTTAACCCTTTAAGACCGGGCGACATATACATACGTTTTTGATTTTTTCATTAAATCCTGGGAACGGTGTTTAAATAAATTAAAAAACACGTTTTTTAGTATTTTAACATTAAAAAACAGTTTTTCTTCAACTGCATCAAATAAAATATTGCCTCTGAATTTAGCGAAATTTTAACTGGTGCGCTGATTCTGATTCAGCAACCGAAATAAATAGCGAATTTGAATATTCCCCGGTCTCAAAGGGTTAAAATAAATTCTTATATTATTATCATCTTATCTATTGGACAAAAATTGAATTATTTAAATGCATCAGTAATAACAATACACAGGCAAAAGTTGAATAAAACCCAAAAAACAGGAAATAATAAAGGTAACATACTAAATAAATAATTAAAATTAAATTAAAATGATAACAGCAATATGCTTAACTAGAAAAAAAGAAATAACAGTGATAAAACCAACTCGAAATTAAAAGACAATGTTCTAAAATAAAATGAAAATAAAATAATTTAGAAATAAGATAACTGAAAAATACAACTTTAATGAATTTAAACTAAAAAATTAAAATTAAAAAAATAAATGATTTAAAAATTATAAAAAAAATCTCGAATTCACTCACTATTCATTCACTTACCATTTTGGTACATTTTTGCAGAAAAAATTTGTAATCTTTTTCGTAATATTTTGCTTAGTATGATTAAAATATTTGTACATTAAATTTTATTTAAATCTTTGGCTTTTCATTAAAATTTTTTTGTTAGATCAAGCATTTTTCCTGCCAACAGCCGATACATATTATAAGATAGCACTTTAGTACATTTCAACTCGTGACAGTATTGAAATGTAGATTGTCGGGCCCCACGTTCTGATGGGGTGGGGGGAGGTGTTAAACTAGTGACATGCGGGAATCTTCCAACTAATCTAATAGTTCGACTATATCGATTGAATGACTGGTATGAATGGATAAATTTGCTGTTTTTATTTTAGAGACGGACGATTCCGAAACTGGGATGAGACGTTTACTGGTCCCAATAGGAAATGTTGACAGAGTCAAGGAAGATTTTAGGCTTCAAGAGTATCAGGTAGTGTCCCTAAGAGACTAGGACTGGAAAATTCAACTGGAATTGCAATTTGTCGACATGGACATGCCAAATCAAACATGATTCAAAAATCAACTTGGCTCGAGTGCTAGGACAAAAAAAATGATCTAAATTGGTTGTATCCCCAAGTCTTGATTGGTCGAACCAACCCGAAGTAGCTCGACCAGAAAACCACACATCAACTTTGTTCCAACCAGGGAAGGAGAAATATAAAATACGAAATTTGACAAGATAGTCCCAGGGTAGGGAAACCATCGGTATCATATGATATTTGATAATCGTACCTGTCATGATTTTCTACTATGGATTAAACGTCATTGTTGATTCATTATTATATCATGTGTTATTTTAATCTTTCTTTAAGTTTCAATGATATGTTAATATTGACGTTTGTCGATGAATGAATTCTGCCCAAAAGTTGATCGAAATGAATGTTGAGATATAAGAAGCCGAGACGGTACAAAGAGGGAAACCTCCAGGTGAAAGATCGCAGTATTCACCATTAATAAACCCCTTTCATTTTAATGAAAAAGTGAATTGAGTTTCTTGCCCAAACTTTCTGATTGTCATAGGAAAGGGGTTCCACCTGAAGCGAGTCGAATGGCTAAAATTCAATTGGCGCGAGCTCGAGGGAACCTGGTTTAGGATGGAGCATATTGTGCAAGGCGACACTATCAATCTCGTCCCTCCAAGAGTAAGCAATTCCTGATCAGGCAGATATCCGCGCTATCAAGCTGCGGGTGAAACACCTTGTAGCGGAGTGTTATTCAGTTAACAATGAAACGACAATCTGTAGACCCATAAGTGTACCATGCATTGGTAGTACATAATTAAACTACTCACCCGTTGATAGCAACCACCCATTTATTACAGTACCAACGTTGTAGAGCAACGGGTATCAAACGGCTCAAACAAACAATATAATTGCTTTTGTTGTTGGGTAGCGTTGACAACAACGATCCAGGATATTCAACATCGACCTGCTACACAACAATTTGGTAAAAATTTGAATTTATCTATTGAATAATTTTATCTAAACTTTTTATATTTTAATAATTTTTTGAAATTGAAAGAATTTATTTGAATTTCTAATTAATAAAATTGTTTAAAAATCAAGTTTTTCATTTTTAAGGTATTAAAAATAAAGATGATATAAAAGAAATAATTTTAAAAATTAAATGAAATTAAAATGTTTACATATATTAGCCATTTGTCGCATGACATCAATAGAATGCACGGGTACATTTATATCCATATTTCATTACAATTTGACATGTGGAACTCGCTAAAACACGCCTTGACACTTTTTTGGTATTCAACATTTAATATTATAAATTGTAGAAAAATATTATTATAAAAAATAATTCGTTTTATTATCATTTATAATACATTTTCAAGTGACACTTCACATTTCTCTAAAATATATATTTAGTGCAACAGACGGTTTGAGCAGAGCTACTGTAAAATATTTAATGATAATTTATACAAATAATAATAATATTTTATCAGGACAGCTCCATTTAGAAATTTCAAAATCCTAAGATTAAAGTTGAGTGGGAAATAATATATAAAAATTTGGAAAATTGTACATATTTAAAGGATTCCATAAATCGATTAAATGATTTATCCGGTGTTTAATAATTAAAAATTGAACATTCACCCATAACATTTATTGATAATTATTTGTTAGTGATTCATATCAATGATGTGCGATTATAAACAAATCTTATTGACTAATAAGTTTTATTATTATTTGTTTTATTTATATAATTTTTTTATATTATAATTTATTTTGTTATTTTATTTTTCATTATAAATAATAAAATTATCATTAATTATTATTATTATTATTATTATTATTATTATTATTATTATTATTATTATTATTATTATTATTATTATTATTATTATTATTATTATTATTATTATTAAACAAGTAAATGATAATAATATACGTTTGCTGCAAAGTATATATTGAATGAAATGAAATAATTTTCGATTAAAAAAATAATCCTTATCAAATTGATTAATTGAAATTTGAAAATTATTTCATTTTATTCAGCAAACGCCTTAATATTATCATTTATTTAACAGTTAATTAATGCTGCTACCAGGAAATTATCACTTTATATTATTACTATTATTTAAGGGTGTAAAAATTTTTTGTCGGATGTCTTACACTTTAAAATAAAAAGTACGAGCTTTGTGATACCCTGTGTGATTGCAGAACATTTTTTACACATTTTCTTCATAAATTAAACACTAAAGGTAATCGTATGCACTTGTAAACAGCTTCTGTGTATCAACTAATTTTTAGTCCCCAGAGGTGAATATGATTTTCACACGCCATGTTTACAAGTTAACAGATTTTATGTGACCAAGCTAATAAGCAAGTGATGTGATTTTCAGTATATCAGGGAAAGTATGCAATAAAGCTGAATCATTAATATTGTATGCTCATACATAGTACTGATGAGACCCAAATATGCTCGAAGCTAGTCTACTACTGAAAATTGCACTGGGTATCACAAAGTTTGTGCTGTTTATATTATTATTTTAATATATTCAGTAAAAAAAGCTCTATCATTAAATTAAATAAAGAAATACAATATTGAAATACAACAGAAATATGCTAGCAATTAAATGTGACGCAAGGGCCTATTTGGTTAGTGCAATCTTGGTCTGAGATGAGTCAATAGAGAATAGTGAAACAAAATCATAACAAAGTGATGACAACAATGACACTATCATATACATAGAGAGACCGGCAGAAGTGCAATATTGTGCTAGTTGTATAGATCTGTTTGTGTGTTAACACTGATTGTGCACAAACCACATGAAATGCAAAATTTTATTGAAATTATTAAACAGTAATATCATAAAATCTGGACCCACCTCTGTTAGTGTAATGCATCCAACTGAGCATGATTTCAGGAGCTCGGTACCAGCGAGTTGCAACGTATCCTGTCATTTCTTCATCTGTCTGCCTCGCTAGACCAAAGTCAAGTATTTTCAATTCACAGTCTTCATTGACAGCTATATTTGATGGTTTTAGGTCGCGGTGAATAATTTCAGACGAATGCATATACTGATAACAAAACGATTAAATCAATTATTTTAGAAAATTCGATGAAGCGCCAATTGAATGCAAGTTTACGACTGATATACACAAAACTACATTTAGGATCCATTAAATATTGCATTTTATTTTTTTCTATTTTATATTTGCTAATACCTAGCTTATAGAATGTCAATCATAAATGTAAAGAAAAATAAATGAACCAAATAGGAATGAGACTTGAGTAGCAGCGAAAGTTTTGGTGGAAATTCATAATAATTAGAAATAATTAAATAATAAAAAATTCAATTGGCTTAAAATAGACGAAGGGTTAAGTTGATTGTCAGTTTATTATGGCATCAAAATTGGAAAGAAAAATTTAAATAATTAGCTACATCTGGAATATGATTATCAATCCAAGATTAAGTAGGATGAAATATCTGAAAATTAAAAGCATTTATTGAGATTTTGTCTAAAAGAATTAAAAAAAAGAATTGAAAATGCACAATCGAATGTGATAAGTATAGATGACAAATGCCTCAAGAAATAACTAAATAATTACCAACTGGTAGAGATCTCATGAAAAAGTGTCATTATCCCACTGGATACAGAAGACCATTAAAAGTAATTGTGAAAAAGTTAAATAAATTTGAGTAGTTCAAAAAAATGTAAGATTATGAAATCAGAAGTGGATCGAAAAATTTTATTTCAAAAATTTAATTTCTACAAAATTGAATTCATTCAGAAATCTTAGTTGGTGAAATTGCTTTATTTCATTCACACTTCAGTTATCGATAACTATTCAATTTCATTTTTACTTTGAATATCATTTCTTAAAATTGTGAAAAAGAAATCAGTTGAATTATGTGAAAAATACAAAATTCTATTTCAATTTTTTTCTATATTTTCTTTCTTTGAGAAATACTGCGTCGATGCACGAAATTACTCAAGTAAACTTAGTGACCTTAAACGGTAAATGTAGGAAGGTAATTGCAATATGATGCAATGCATCCCGAAATTAAGGTTATTGTGAACTCTTACCAGTAACTCATACCAAACTTAAGGAATAAGGTTAACTTTGTGAACCAATTTCATTAACAAATAGTGTGATTAGTAATGAATGTATGTCTAAAAAATCTAAGCAGCACTTCTGACTCTGATAGAGTTTATCTGTTGTCCATTAAATACTCAATATTTAGACGCAGAAAATACGATGTAAATTATGACAAAAATTACAAAATCTCTAAATTCTTCACTTTCAATAATATTTACAAAGAAACCCATATTCATGGCAAATAAAATGATATATTCTGAAGTTCGTAAAATTTGTGAAATTTGAAAATATTAGATCAAAAGATGTTCAGTTTATTTTCAAAGATGAAAAATCAAATTGTAATAACAATTTCCAACTTAACAACTTTAATTCGAAAATTTCTCAAGAAAACTCCTTAAAACTAGAATATTATGCTGCTTAGTATAAGTGTTGAAAATGAGATATCAGATAAGTGAACTTGAAAAAAATCAAAGATTGGTAGATAACTATATGATATAACTATATAAATATTTGATCAAATTGAAATATTCTTGTTATGATATAAGAATATATTAAATGTAAATGTAAAAAATAATAATAATGATAAATAAATAAAATTAATTAAATAATTAAATAAAAATTAATTATAAAAGAAAAAAAGTAATAATAATAATAAAACATTATTAAATAAAGATAATAATAATAATATTAATTATAATTAAAATTTATTAAGATCTAAGACGAAGAAAAAAATAATTAAATAACATAAGTAATTAAAATAATTAATTAATAATAAAGTAATTAAACTAAAATAAAATAATAATAAACATATAATAAAATAATTAATTAATAAAATCTAATAAATTAAATAAAGTAATTAAATATAATTTAAATTAAAAAAATAAATTAATTAAATTAAAATGACTCAATTGACCTATATTTGATTTTGACATATCATGACATTGAACTTGAAAGGGGGTTGGAGTCCTCACTATATACTACTGAAAAATTTCTTGGTAATTTGCATCGTTGATAAATTAATATAATGAAAATAGTTATTATAAAATATTAAATTAATTTCTAGTGAGAATCCGCTGCTGCATCATATGATAACGCTAGTCCATTCAATAGATTGTATCATATAATAAATATATACTCAACAATCCTCTGCCACGGTTACCATGCCAACGGACTCGTAAATAAATTCTGCATTATTTGATAGCAACATTATAATTTCTTAATGAAAAAATTCCCTACAAATCCATAAACAATTTACAGTGAAATTTGAATATAATTTGATGAAATCGCTGGGAATTATAGAATGAATATCAAGTAAAAAAGAATGAAAGATTAATACTAGGATATGTTGAATAATAAAATAATCGAATTTCCAAATAGGATTATTGATTATGATTGAGTGTCCAGAAATTCACCTCATCCTATTACGTTACAGTATTGAACTTATAGCAATAAAAATTGGGTGGAATTATGGATTTATTAGAACAAGCAATATAATTCTACACAAATACAAGATTCAAAATGAATGTCTATTTCTGTTAATCACAATGACATACATATATACACGCGCAGAGGGAATTTCAACCAAAATTAATAAATATTTTTAAAGCTATTGAAATTTGTAAATAAAAATAACCCAATGACCAATGAATCCAGACATGGCTCATGATCATGAGTGACGATATGAATATTGACCAAATCGGAATTTCTCTAATTTCACTTCAAGGTCATTTACAATTTTTACTTATTTAAAGTTTCACCTGAAAAAGACAGTGACGAAAATTTGAGTTAATAAGGAAACAACAAATTGATCAAAAGTCTGAAAGGATGGCAATAAACGAAACCGTACTTAAAGATGCCGAATTTTTAATAATGTTACTATACTTTTTTTAAATAATTATAAGTTTTATTTATTTATTTTTCTGGTTATGATTTGATTCATGTTATAAACATTTGTCTAGAAACATATTCATATGTGATGTTACCATTTCCAATGAATGAGTTACTATTACGATATTATTATTATTATTATTATAAAATGGCACTCAAGAAATTAGGTATAAATAATTAATTGAAAAAGTTACAAAAACATTCATTGAAACGTAACGAAATGTGATAAAAACCTATACGGAATAGCCATAAAGAATGGCATGTGATCTATAAAAGGTGTGGAACATTAAATGGATTGGTATTGAAAATTGTCGGAAAGAATCTCATAATTTATTTACGATGAGGCAGATAGGAAATGTAAACAATGGGAGAGTGTATTGATTAAGAAGTGTTATCAAAATTTCGATAATCCATTAATAAGACAATTGAGAAAAACTGAGAATGAATGTTTGAGGTTCGAGTTTTATAAGAAATTCTAATCAATAGTTAAATTGGGTAGCAAAAACATCTATCAGATAATTGAATCATGCTCGTTAATTAGGCTTTTAATCGGAAATTTTTATATCAGTGGTTAATTATCATCGTGTCTATTTTATGATAATTTTTATGGGATATAAATGTGGTTTATCATAGAATGAATGGATTTTGCGAGATTTAATCGGTGCCATTATACTTGGATCTTCGTCACTACTAGCTGGTAAAACTGAAATAGAAACAACTCCTATAAAGAACATAGGAATAATAGCAAAACATCTGGCAGAACAGTTCATTCGAAAATAAAGGAAAAGTATATTCAATAATTTATTTTATCCATAAAACAGTTCATTTCATGTTCGCAAATAAATCAAGAAATAATGACTTCTATTAAAAAGGAAATGCAACATGATTTTTTAAAATAAGTTTGATAAATTCTTCAACACATCCACACCAAGTTTTGTGCCAAATTCCGAAAAAATAAAAATATGTACTACTATTTAATTATTATTATTTTCAATTAACATTATTTTTATTAAAAAATTGACTAAATCAATAAAGATATCAAAAAAACATTTTGTTCAATTGCGTTCAAAAAATGTGTACTTTAAATCGAAGCAATATATTATTCAAAATGTGATTCGAATTGCATAAATTCAGGGTACATGATGTTTCTTCCTAAAAAGTAACAACATCGAGGGATAACTGTATCAATATTTAGATATATTCGCATCTAAGAATGTTCTATTAATACAAATATGGTCAATATCAGGTGCAGAATAAATTTATTACGATTCTTATTAACCAGTCATTATGTCATCATCATTTATTGCAGTTCGTAATATCAATGTGATTTATGTCGATAAACAACACAATCGCGTTATATTTAGTCGGATATTCATGTGAATTTTGTAATGATTATTACAGTTTATAATAAAAATGAATAAATAATAATAATAATACCTTGAGACCTCGAAGAATCTGATAAACTAGGAATTGTACATGTTCATTGAGTAATTCTTGAGTGCGAATTATAGCATTGAGGTCGGCACCCATTAATGGAGTAATCAAATATCTAAAATATCTCGGAATAATAACGGTAAACAAATTACGTGTAAAACGTACACATCAACGAACGTTTCTCTTGTTAGTTGGGGAGTATATGCATCTATCAGGCAAACGATCTAAGTTAAGACAAAATTGTATATCACCAATAAAAAATACATAAAAATCATATTAAAATAGAATTATGCTTTGAAACTTTAAACCAATATTTGAATTATTATTTTAATTATCGAATTTTTTGAAATTTAACATATTTTCATTATGTCGAAGGATCATAAATTCGTTTCCTATACAACACAAGTTTTCAGCTTTGTCATTATCAAATGTTTTTTAATTAAATTTAGATTTTAAAACAAAATATGTTGATGAAAGAATTTTTTGTGAAACTCATTATTAAGTTTTTTAAATTATCGTACAGAATTTAATATCTTGTTTTTGAACATATAATAAATCTGGTATTTATTGGTTTTGTTCTTATCGCGTTCATTGAGTCGAGAAATATTCGGAGTTTCATTGTAACTTCGGCAACTAACCTTCCATGAAACTATTTTGAGAGAAATAGCAATTTGTTATAAAGAAATTGAGGCCGTAACTACACTAGATTTAGCAACAATTTCGTATGATAAAGTCCAGGTTAATTAAATAATATTTATAAGTGTCATCAACAAGATTTTATGATGTGTACATTTACTTATATTATTTATGTGTCAAAATTCAAGAAAAGTTATAACTTTTATTCTATTAACAAGATGTCTGAATAATTTTTTTGAATTCTGCTTCTTTTCGATAATTACAATATAGAAAACATATATTCCTTAACCCATTATAAGCGAGTGTCCTGAGTATTTTATTTTTTTCAACCCGTAAAATTGGTTCAAGTGAAATAAAAACTAAACTAAACTAAATTATAATTACTGTTGCATTATTTTACCAATATTTTTTTATATTTATTAAAAAGCTTGGCTATGAATCAGTAACTATTTAAAAAAAATATCGATATATTAACTGATTCATAGCCAAGTTTTGTAATAAATACTATATATATATATATATATATATATATATATATATATATATATATATATATATATATATATATATATATATATGTATGTGTGTGTGTATGTGTGTGTGAGAGAGAGAGAGAGACATTTATTGCGCACTTTATTTATTTTACCGTATTCTATATTTTCTAAAAAAGATTCTATAGATAAAATACATCTATTATTAAAATTTACAATATCTTAAATATGACCGTAGATAATGTTTAATTCTATTGAAAACAGAAAATATATATATTTAATAGATATCACAAATTTAAAAGCAATACAAACTTCACTTTACATATATTTATTTATTAAAGGCACTTGTATCCTATGAGTTCGTTAGTTAAATAGGACCTAGTGACGAAAGGGGTTATTTGGTACATTCATTATTTTAATTAATTTGAAATTCAATTTTAATATTTAATTGATAAAAATTAAATAAAATTTATTTTATTTATTTCTCATTACATAATTCCAATAAAATTTATACATTAAATAAACTTACATTTATTTACAACTTTTTAAGTAAAACAAAAGATTATTATTTTTGTCATGTCAGTTCAATCTATACAAAAATATTTCTTTCACTTCAACTGAGCTAATTGTAAAAGCAAGATTGACAAATTTAGTTATTTAAATCTGCAGTAAAATACTTTTTTCTACTTTTATATTTATTTTTATTTGATATTTTATTTAGTCATAAAAGTGAAACATCATATGGGAAATAAATTTATCTATAACTCTAGAAAAATGTTCAAATTTATATCAGTTATTATATATTTTTAATTATTACATGTAATTATTTAATTTCATGTACTCGTAGTGTCCATAGCATGCGCTCATTTTGCTTGTCGATTATTTAAGTTTTGCATCCATTTCATTGAATTTGGTAAAATTTGATGAAATTAGTTAAAAAAAGATAACAATCTTTAAATAGTTTTATAAGAAATGGCTTTTGTCTAACAGAAAAACAATCACATTTAACAATTGCGAGATTTGTGCAAAGAAACTCATTCAATCCGAATAGATATGTTCTGAAACTGATGAATAAATTGAAAATATATGCTGAAGAAAACCATTTTAAATGAGTCAGTTTAATTTCACAAAATAAAGATAATTTTATATTTTTCCTAAATAAATTTTTATATTTTATTTTTTACTAATAACAAATATAGAAATAAATAGCAATAAATTTCACTAAAAGTATTTTTAAAATGTTTCCTAGGCGTCAACTTTTCGATAATCAATAAAAACCAAATTTTCACCAGTTAATTTATATAGAATAGCCCAGTCAAGTATTGGTATCAATTAAGACAGGGATATGTAATTGAATCTAATACGTAATAGTAAAATTATCCAATTGAATCATTTCACCTAATTATGAATGAGATGAAAGCGATTCCATCTACACACAAGCACATTTATAAACACGCAAACACACACACATATAAGCATACACGTGCGCATTTTACCCAAGTAGACATTGGCATAGAAATATACAAATATGTTCAGATAAATTTCTCTGAAAACTAATCACTTGAAAAAGAATCTAACACACAACAACACGACAATTAGAAATTGAAAAATATTTCGCCCAGTTTCCGTGAAATATATTTATATAAGCAGCTTCCAACTAAGAGAATTATAATAATTCTAATTTGCAAATATTCCGAAAAATAAAATCATATTCCTTATATTGCACATTTTGCCATCACCATATATGAGAACAATAGGAAATTCAAATCGGACACCATTTCATGTAACAAGCATGTGAAAATGTTCTAAAAAATTCTAAGCGATGCCAAAATTATTTCTGATATTTCATAAAAGTGATAAGACTAAATATTGAATCTGGCTAATTATAGATAATTGAGTTTATAAAAGTATATGACAATAAAAAATGTTTACAATTCAGATTTCCATCCTAAATTTGGTGAATCAAGTAGATAAATCCAGTCTTACTCATCAACTAAAACTGATAAATCTTAATTCAAATAAGAATAGTGAGTTGATAAGATTCATTTGTGAAAATAATTGATCTCACATTAAAAACATATGATACATAAATTCTAGAAAAAATATTTCTACAAACATTTGTAAAAAATGTGTCTGTCTCATGTACGACTCAATAATTCCAGTTGTGACTCACACTTCATTACTATGTGCAATGTGGGCTGATATCCCAACTGTTGTATAATGATGATTTACACTGACACTGACCAATTAGCAGTATCACACTAGCTATCACACCAGCAACGCGTCATTACAAATTGCATAATCACACATTAAAATCTATACTCAAATAGAAATCACCATCTAAAAAATTAACAAAAAAATATACGTCATTGAAATGAAAAATATATTTTTGAAATTTGTATTGTTTTCAAATCTACTGATTCAACAAAATTAACATCAAGCTGTTCTCGTGAGTTATAATTTTATTGCTATATTTTTATCAACCCACAGCGCACATCAATATTAATAAAAAGATTAATGATTATCGTGACAATAAGATCATTTCCTGAATTAATAATTGGCAAAATAATAAAATTATAGACTGGTTTTAATCTAATGATTCACGAAATATAAATTAAATTCCACATCAATATGGAGATCAAATTATTTTCATGAGACAGAGAGACATAATATTTAATGATCCTATTCTACGATCATACTAGGTCTATGGTTAAGATCAACAATGCAAAACTCGCAAAAAATATCAATAATCCTACGAAACCTGTAAAAATTCGTTTATTCAAAAGTAAGATAATAATATCTAAGAGTTCTATTTTATTATTAACAACATTTTATTAGCACCGGAAAACTGCACAATCTCCCATAATTAGCGTTAAAATAATATCTTTATAAGAATTTTATTTACAGATATTCAGTTCTTTTTGAGAATGGAATAGTGATAAAGAAATGTGTATGTAACACCGTTATGTATCATTAATATTCAGTTAAGGAAAATCCCAAAGAATAAGTACTAATGTGAAATCTTGGTTACGTCATGATATATCTTATTTAACCTTTGATCCGGTGAATAGTTAAACGAGTAAATAAGTTTGTGGATCTTATTAATTGAATTTTTTAAAGTTGAAAACGAAATACACATCACGTTGAAATGAAAAGATTCTTTATCTATAAGTTTATGAGAATCGCTTATCCTTTTGTAATAAAATCTGTCAATTATCCATTTCTTCTTTCAATATTCGTTATAATGAGTTGGCCATATATTATTGTGTAGAAAAAGTTAAAAAATTTATATTTCTAACGAATTCCTGTGTTTCACCAGTGTGATTAAATGATGATTTCAATCAATAAATCGCTAATAAATATCCCCATCAATGTTCGATCCAGAGCACAAATGCCAATATTTATAAAAATCATTTTCCAGTAACCAATCGATAAAAAAGTAATAAATTATGAAAATTTAATTAAAATATAACATAGCAGTCGTCAGTGATAGTCAACATAAAAACTCTTAGAAACTAAAACGCCATCATTCCAAGCCATCGGATAAAATAGAAAATATCAATTCCGCTGCCATTTATGCGACATTTACATACAACTCACAAGAGGAATGAATCGATTGTATAAAAGAAAGCTCTAATTCATAATTAATCCCGTCAGTTGATATTTGAATTGAGGATAATAAAATTTATTTGTAAAAATCAATGAATAGAGATGATCATTAAAATTTACACCAATGATGAAATCGGAGAATTGCAAAAACTACTAGAACAAAGAAATCGATTATACCTTATTGGTTACCATAGCAACAATATTAACTAGTATAAATGATATTTCATCTCATGCTTTGTTAACTATATAATATTACTCACATTTTCATGATCCATATGATGAATGATCTTCAATTCTCTGTACGTTCTCTTCGCATATTCTGGTGAATGGAAAGGCCGGGCCAGTTTTTTTATTGCTACTTGTCGCTGCAGTTTATGGTCGAATGCCGCGCTGTGTCTATTAAGTCAAGCCAGCCAGCAAATAACAAATTCCTACCAAACTGAACCATAAGCTCCATGACCGATAGGATTCAGATTCTCATAGCGAGTAGGCACTGTCCAATCGGAATGAGCAATATTATGTAACTGGAACTCGGCAGCCATATTATCTAAATGTGATGGTTTGTGAGTATTTGAACAACAGTTAAGGGCATTCCACCAAGTTTTGCGTGGCATTCGGTGAAACAATAAATCACAGCAATAATATCAACAATAATTATCCGATTTTATAAGTTACACAGTCAACATAGAATTAACATGAAAATTCAATCAGATTCCGTTACAAATTAAGATTTAAAAATTTTAATAATCTAAATAATAATAAACTTTCAAATGTCATTGTAATTAGATGTACCTCATACAATTTCAATGTATTAAACAAAAAACTATTAGTCAGCCAATCATAAGAGAGTATGGAAACTTGTGTGTCTAAATACGTTGCTCGCGTGTATGTCACAAGACTCTCAATGCAACATGTAAACAATGTACAGGCAAGCCATTGTCATACAACATTGTACAACAAAAACAACAACTGCACTAGCAGCATCACAGCACAGATACAGTGAAATCCTACAAATAAAGTGTATTGATTGTTTCTGCCACCAGCTAGTTATACGGTTGCTGCAATACTGCATAGAGACATCATATCAATAGCGATTCATTCGTGCCTATTTGATTCACTGAAATTCACTGAAAAATGCATTAAATTTAAATAAGCTATATTTATTATGATAGGATGTGAAATTTGAGTAGAGTAACAGAATCAATTAGCCTATTTGTTGAAAATTAATTCTTTCACAGAAACCTCATAGGCGGATGGTGGAGAATTGATGATAGTTGCTGATTACTCTATTTCACTACACAGAAAATGAACTCGGTCAATGATCGGAAATCCAGACAACAAAATGTCATTCAATGTGATATTAATTTGCATACCAAATGATGCCATCATCAATACGAAGCTCTATACTTGATATTAAACTATAATATTGATTGCGTAATAGTTTATGCATGTACGGATATAACCTTTTATGATTTATTGAAGCTCTGTATGACAAATACAAACACGTAACACTTGACCGGAGAGATTTAACAGTCAATCAAGTTGATTTTAACTAGGGTAAAATTAAAATGATTTTATAAATTTTTTTTTGATATTTATTCGAAATTTCATGCCATTATCTTAACCATATTCAATGTCTTATAAATTAAAAAAAAATAATATAGAATTTCATTTATCTTCATTTCGACTATCGGTCAATGTTTAATTTTTCCAAGCGTTATGTGAAAGGCTAGTGCCTAAATATGTGTTAAATAGTGAAAAATATATTGATTGGTCCACTGTCGAAATGAAGATAAATGAAATTCTAAGGAAAAACAAAAAAAGGTGAACAGCAAAATGCTAAATGATCTTAATGATAAAAATAATATTAAATTAGAATTAATTCGAAAAATTTTTAAACATGTCACAAAAAAGTTATATTTTCCATGAACACTAAATTTGACTAAGAACATCTCTTTATCAATGATAACCAGTGCCGGATTAAAAATTTAGGGGGCCGTGTGCGGCTGTGCCCAAAAAAATCTGGGGCCCCTTTTGCCAAACATTGTTTGTTGTAAATCCAAATTTAAACAAATTCATGTTCTGAATGTTAACTAATTCTTTTTCTTTCTTTTCAACTTTTCGCTTACGTTTGAGCGCTCACTTCGATAAACACTTTTGTCTGACATTTTTTATTTCCGATTGATTGTTATATATTTTTAAAAAATATTTTGTAATATTAATCTGATTTATTTATTTAATTAATATTTTTTCTTGTGATGCTATCATGACGTATTTGTTTTTTAAATAAAAAAATTACATACGGAGTCGGAATAAGGGAAAATCGGAAATACGAGTTTTATTTTTTTTGACATTTTCGGAGCCAGGGCCCTGTGCGGAGGCACAGCTGACACAATGGATAATCCGGCCATGATAATAACTGGTTATTTCAAAAGAAAAACAATATTAATAGAAATATTATTTAAATTAGAAAATGAAATGAGTTTCGATAATAGTCTG
This sequence comes from Schmidtea polychroa, assembly GCA_959609185.1. NCBI lineage: Eukaryota > Metazoa > Platyhelminthes > Tricladida > Dugesiidae > Schmidtea > Schmidtea polychroa. The sequence continues at coordinate 23,454 of CAUHTR010007834.1, forward strand.
ATGTTAAGAACTTTTCATAAAATTTATTGGATTCAAACTATTTGGTCAGTATATTTAATACTTTGGTCAATATTCATAATAGTTCGAGCAGTTTTAAAGTTAAAAAGTACCAGTAAAAATCAAATAAGTGATCAGTATTTATTTAAAATTTGACAGTAGTTTTAAGGAATTTAATAAGTATTTACTAAATAATAAATTGAAAAATAAGTAAGTAAACCAAATATAAACACTAGTAATTATTAATTTGAATTTTTAATGCTGCAAAATATTTGTTGTCATTTATTTTCGTCCACTTTTTTGTTTGTCTGCAATTGCAACTTGTTTGGCGATAGTAATAACCTTTGGATACTTTTGTCAATTACAATACCGAAAATATGCTTATAAAAATATGTTTTGAAATTGTTTTCTATGATTCTTTGTTTGCTTCATTTGACAATGATGTAATGTTAACGCTAAAATTTCTCTTTATGAATTGTTCAAAAGTTGTCCAGCACATTTCTTCTACAGTCGTTATCACTTCAATAGATAAGCTGACTAGTGTTTCTGAGATGTAAGTGTTTCGCCAATTAAAGGCTCATTTGTAAATACTATATCTATGTTTTAACCGTTTGGACCATTTTCACACATTTCTAAAAGTAAAGCAAAAATCTTCCTAATGGTAACCTCTCAATTAGAGTTCATTCTTTCTTTGTTACATTGTTGAATGATTCAAGGACATTATTAGTTGAATGAAATTTGGACGCTGTACTTTCATACCAAATTTGAGGTAAAGTAAACCATTTATTATTCAAACAGTTGATGCTTCAGCCAATCTAGTTTAATTAGATTTTGTGTTCGTGTGTTCGCGTCTGTGTGCGCGTATACAATTAGATTCTTATCGCGTCAATGCGTGTGTTTGTCTTTGACAATTGTTTTTGTGACATCGGAGGAATTATTTAGGTTATTCAATTTTCTGCTTTTGATTGTATTGGAGTATTTTCCCGGTTCTTTGAGTGCATTATCGCGCTTTGTTAGAAATTTGGAATTATCTTTGTTTTGTGGATGAAATAAATTGTTTTTGAAAATTATAAATCTAAGTTCTTCCTTTATTATTTAAAAGCATAAATTGTGATCTTCTGTGATTCTGGAATTTCTTTCGAAATTTTTAAATGATTTCCGATTTCAAAAAAGGTCAACCAATTTTGATACCAATGCATATAGCAAAACTTTAGTGAATACAGAGAAGATAAAATTGATGAAGTTTGATATGAAAGCTTCTTTTAGTGATTCAATTATTGACTCGTTGAACGAAAATAATATCACCGAGAAAGAGACTGAGAACCAATCGACGACATGATTTGATTGGGTCGAATTTCAATAGACAAGTTCAATCTAGTGAACACAATTCTAAATGTTTGATGAATTTCAACAGAACTTATAAAGATATACATTTCATAAAATATCCTTGCAAATCTTTAGAATGTTTTGGAATTCCCGCTGAAGTTATAATAGTTGATGAATTCCTGTTTGTTTTCACCATTTCTTGATAAATCTTTGGTTTTGTCGAAAATCTCTTTGTTTTGTCACTTGTAATGATGAAGAGTTTTATCATTGCTTCGTATCATATGAGATTAACACTTGTTTAAATCATTTGCATCTCTGTAACCATCTCCAAAAGTTTCTACGGAGGCTTTACGAACAGCTTATTAGAATAAAATAACAGCTTATAAATTAGAATACTGGATTAATGTGTTGGATTTTGAGTGACCAAACCTAATATTTGACTTTGTATCGTTTGAAATAAAAACTTGAAGTTTTTACAAAGACTCGATAGGAATGAAATGAACGATCTTGATTTGCCGTGCTTACAATCAGAACTGATTGACCTTCTCATAACAGTTTATATGTTGCATTAGAGTTGACAGCTTTAGATATTGGAGCAATTTTTAAAAGACGTTTACAATTAATGAATACTTTAAACTTTGTTTATTCTTCACCAAGCTTTACTTCGTCAAGATACCTATCATCATAATTGATGTATTTGTCAACCTTGTCTTTAAAATAGTTATTACACTAATTTTCTAATTAACCTAAATTGATACTACGTGGTCTATAATTTTCTTTTTAACTTTTCCTTAAAGTTGTTCACTTGAGTATTGTAAAACATTGATATTTTACCAATGAGAACTCCCTAAAAACATTATAATTATCCGTTTAATCATAGATATTCAACCAACTAAATCCCCATTAAAAGATTATATATTCCCACCTTAATATCCAACCGTTGAAATCCATCACTAAATCACCATAATTCTACACCTTTAAATGTCAATATCCAACAGACTATATATCCCTTAATTTTCCTAAAGATTCCTGAAATTCCTCTAATTTAGATCGTATATCCCTCTTTAATATATCATGTCAGCCGATTAAATCCTCTTAAAACTCAGAAAATGCAAAGATATTCTTCAAAAATTATGAATTTTCTTTAACGGTCACCGACACCTAACCGGCATTCTTTGAAATAATTTAATTGTCTGTTAAATCCATATAATAAAATATATATATTAAAATATATATTTTTATAAATCAACAAAATATTTCACCCAATTTACCATAAAATACTCAACTAGATATTATATTTTTTCATTGATTGATCATAATTTTTCATCGATTTCCACAAAGGTTTTAAAGTAATTATAGCAATTTTAGAAATTATAGCCTATTATTATATCTTTCAAACAACACTAAATAATCACAAATTTCAGTATGTCCTACGTTAATTTTCAAGTAAATTTCAAATATATCTTACGATCATCATGTCTTTGATAAAATTAACTGGTTTCCTAGATTAAGATTTTAATATTTAAAAGTTCATCAATATGTAAACTAAGGAGAAATTGAAAGGTTTATTGAAATATTCATAGAAGAAATGAAGTTATTTAAGAAATAATTTAGTCAATCAAAATTCAATATTATTACAAAATCATTGCCACCATCAAATTAAATAATTTATCAATTGATAATTGTAAAAACTAATTGTCAATCTAACTGTCATTAAAAATAATTTTTATTCAAAATAAAATTAAAAAACAAGTCAAATCTATAAAAATACTGTAAATTATCAAGAAATAAATTAAGTTTGTTTTAGAATCACCATTAAAACCTTAAATTTTTAAATATTTTTTCAATCAACATAAAATTCACAAAAATAATAGAAATTCACTTAAATATTTCTTAAAACCAGCTAGCATTAACACTAATATTATCAATGAATTTAATTCCTCTAGACGCTCAAATATACCTCAATAACCACTCAATATTAAGCATCAACACTATAGATCAGTCAAAATTATCACAAATTAAGGTAAGAAAGTAATAAAAAAATTATTCTAATGTGGTACGAATCTTCATTATATCGTATGAGGAAAGAATTATTATTTAAACAAGGAAATGAAGAGAGATGAATATGAAGAAATCTTTGATAAAATTAACAATGAAAATATTATTCTCTGGTGGTAAAAATCTTTATTGAATAGGGAAATAGAAGCTGAATTACTCATTGAACGGGGAATAGAAATAGAATTAGTAAATGAAGATGAGAAATACAATGAGAAGTGTTATTGATGAGAAGAAGGTGGATAAGAGTGGAGATATAATAAGTATTAATCGCATTTATTTTACCAAAAAATTATCAATTTATTTATTGGTTTTTAAGAGAAATATTTGTGAGTGAATATAAGTGATCAGGTACTTATCAAATCTATTCAATAATCTAATAAATTTATTATTGTTGTTAGTTATTTAGCAAAGTTTAGTTGTTGACGAAGAATTAGATTATTACAACGAAGGAATCGATAGAATTATAAGAAATTGAAGTTTTTTTATTAATAATGTTAATTATTTATTTTGTATTATTTCTTTATGTGATTTAATTGATATTACTTTTGTGTGTTAGTTACTAGTTGTTGGTACCTTGTTGATTGAATTATTACTATTATTATTATGGAGGAGGAAATATTGACGGAGAAATTACAGAACTTATAAATATAGATAATGTCCTGTCATCGAATGTTGATGTGGATTTTTATTAATAACGTTTATTATTGATTTTGTTTTATTTCTTTATTGTAACTTTTATTCTCTTTTTATGTAAATAAATTATTATTCTTTTTATTTGATACTCTGTTGATACATGGTTTTTGTTAAATGGGTTTTATACAACAAATAAGTACAGTATTATTATTAATTTAATTTGATTAAAAAATTAATCTAAAAACATTATTTCCATTAGTTTAAATTCACATAAAAAATGACATCAACTAACTAGCTCTAACTTTACCAGTGTTAATTTACTAATTCATTTAAAAAAATTCATCTTATGTCATAAACTCTAGCTTTATTAATTGTTATTTAAATTGATTATTTTATTTAATTAAATTTATATTATAAAATTAATTTAAGGTTTTTAATTAAAATGAAACACCTTAATTTATTAACTTAGGTTCTTTTTAAAAATGACCATAGTTTGTTATTAACCATTCGCCCAAATTTCAATTATAAAATTATTAGATCCTAAAACTAGGGGAACCGGTTAATTTTTCCATATTAGTGTATTTACATTTACCGGTTGTTTCAATAAATTACCGGTAAACCGATAAAGTTTTGTAATGTTTTAACGCTATAGAGTACTCGTGACGTTATTATATCACAACGTTTGACCTATTGTATCCAGTGTTTATTGGTGAGTCACGGGCAATAGAATATCTACAATCTCAAGAAGTTTTACCACGAGATATTTTTAATAAAATTCAATTTTGAACAATGAGTTATTTTTTTCTGTAAACTTTATCATGATTAAATTTTTATACTTCTCAAAATGATGTGATTGACAATTTCCGTTTTAAGTAGGTGGTTATTCTGTGCTTGCTCCTATTAATGAATCACAATAAAATAATAACATTGAAAATAAAGCAAACTTATTATTATTTTTATTATTAAATTTAATTATTAAAATATTAAATTATAATTAAATATTTATTGTAAACTATTATAGCTTATCCATGTCTGCAGCAAGAAAGAAAGATCTTTGGAATAATTTTACGCACATAAAAGACGGGAATTCAGCTGTATGTAAAAGGTGTAATACAACGATAAAATGCGCAGGCGGAAGCACAAGTAGCTTGCATAATCACCTTATCAGAAAACACAGCATTAATCTTCTAAAGAGAGAAACACTTAACATAGAAGCTGCTGAATCATGTAACTCTAAAATTAGTTCCAACATTTCCGTTTTGGATGATACTAATTCTCGGACTAAAATTTCCAACTATTTCATATAAATTAAAACCATTGACAACTCATTTCCAGCTGCTTTAGCGCGACTGACGGCACGAGATTGCCTGTCATTTAAAAAGATTTGCACTTCATACGATCTGCAAGAATTGTTTAAATCAAAAGGATGTGAAACCCCTAAATCACCAATGACGATAAAAAGAATAGTTATGGATTATGGTGACAAAATACGACAACAAGAATTATTCAGCTTGACTTTAGACGAATGGACGTCTTTGAAGAATCGAAGGTTTATGAATGTGAATGTTCACTCGTATGATGATGTATATTGAAATTTGGGTTTGGTAAGGCTTGAAGGGTCAATGCCTGCCGATAAATGTATCACGTATCTTCAAAACAAATTCCAAGAATTCAATATTCCAACGGAGAATGTAATTTCAATCACTACGGATGGAGCCGCGATTATGAAAAAGGTAGGCAGATTGATTGATGTTAGTCATCATCAGCTATGTTTCGCCCACGGCATCCAGTTAGCCGTAACAGCGATGCTGACTCCCAAATTATTAATTATTATAATAAAAGTAAAATATCATGTATTATAGAAAAAGATGTGAAAGATACAGAGGTAACGGAAGAGGAAAATAATGCAATAAGGAAAGTAAACATATTCCTAAAAAAGGATTTTGCAGAAATAGAAAGACAAAATACAAATACTCACATTAGATGAATGGAAAAATGATATTATTAGTTATGATAAAATGCAAGGCCAACCAAGTGTAATTATTAGAATACAAGACCAGAATATGGAATGCTGCTCGATACAGGAGCTACAGTAAATGTGATGAGTTGGAGTAAATTTGAGAAACTTAAAGATGTAGAACTAACAACAACAACAAACTTCATTCTGATAGCATTTCGATCTGAAACTCAATATAATAGATCATACACTGCTTCAAGCTCAATTTCAAAAACTTTGGCATTACTTCTCTTTCATTGTCGAAAAATACGGAACTTTACTATGGTCATAGATGCTATGGTATCAATTTTTTCAGCTGCCCCAAATGCGAGATGACTCACAACATAAATTACATAGTTTTTATAGGGGACACTACCCATTTAAATCAATTTACCTCAAATATGAAGAGATTGTTTAATAAAATATATAAGAAAAATAATACAAACACCATAAATAATAACACAAATAACGAAACTATATATCGAAATAATAAAATATTCATGTAAATAAAATTTATTTAATAAATCTATGATTAATAAATCTAAAAGACCTGCTGCAAGTATTTTGCCNTTTTTTTAAAGTTAAAAATATGTAGGTCAAGTCAAATTTTTTGAATTTTCACTATTTTCCCATGGTTTTTCGTGAAATTTTTTCTAAGTTTTTATGTAGGTGAAGTTACTTTACACATGTGTCACCTCCAGGACACTATATAAAATAAGTAGGTCAACTAAAATACAACTAAAAACTGGTTCTAAAGTAAAACATAAATCTAAATTACTGTGCAATTACATTCAATACAACCTAATAAACCTAAAACGATATAATTTCACAGGAACTATTATTGACTCATAGCTAAATACTGACTATTTCCCTTGAAACATTGATATTTTACCAATAAGAAAATTGTCGATTTAAATAAAGATATTCAAAACATTTCCACCTTAACCGATCCGTCACCAAATATTTCTACCCCTTTAAACATCCAACCGACTATATTCCTTAAAAATCATATATTCCCATCTTAACAGAACCCTCACTAAATCCAACCGTCTATATCTCTTAATTTCACCCACTTGAGCCCTTTAATATATCAACTCTCTTAAAATCCATAGAAAATTCTTCAAAATATGAATTTTATTTAATTGTTTCAGGCACCAAACATTTTTCCATTGAAATAATTTAGTAGCTAAATTCATGTAGTAAGAGCCCACTAAAAGATCAAAATTCACTAAAATCAATATTTTCTACAAATTTTTCACCACATTTACCATCAAATATCTAACTAGGGATGATAATTTCTCATTGATTGATCTTCATCGATTCAGCCAATATCTTTCAAACTAAATCACAAATATCAGTATATTTTACAATAATTTTCAAGTAGATTTCAAATAAAATTCATGATAAAATCAGCTGGTTTTAACTTTAGATTTTCAATATTTAAAAGTTCATCAATGTGTAAATGAAAATATTCTTAGAAAATATATGAAAAAATTATTTAGTCAAATTATCATTACAAAGTCATCACAAAAATTAAATAATTTATCCTATCACTTGATTATTGTAAAAACTTTAATTATTAACCTAACTTTCATAAAAAATAATTTTTATTTAAAATTAAATTAAAAAACAATTCAATAAAATATAGCAAATTATCAAGAAATTAATTAAATTTGTCTTAGAATTAACAATAAAACCTTAAATTTTTAAATATTCTTTCAATTATTCACAAAATATTATAGTAATTCACTTGAATATTTACTAAATCCCACTAACATCAACTCTAAAAATTTACCAAATAATAACCAAAGATTTGCCTAAATAAAATCAATAAAACACACCAGTACCCTTTGACCCCCCTTACGACCAATACCCAAGGGGGGGGGGTCAAAATATCGTGTCGGATAAACTCAGAGTATATAATATATATATATATACTATATATACTATAATATATACTATATATAATAAAACGAATTAACAATAACTCCATTAAATTGAATCAGTCAAATTATCACAAATTTTGATAAAAAATCTTATTCTAAAATGGTAAGCATCGTAAATTTGAAAGATAATTTTAATAACACAGAGATAAAATTAACAATATTATTCTTAGGTGGTAAGAAATATTTCAATGTCTTTCGATTATATTTTAGTAATTTTTCGTGTGATACTTCCTGCTCGTGTTTTATTTTATTTTGAATTCGGTTATTTATTTTCTTAAAAATTTTTCTAAGTATTTTGAGTTGACCTACATAAAAAACTCTGGAAGATTTCGTGTTAAATGATTGAAAATTGTAAAAAATTATAAAATTTGAGTTGACCTACTTATTTTATATAGTGTCCTGGAGGTGATACATGTTTAAAGTAACTTGACCTACATAAAAACTTAGAAAAACTTCACGAAAAACCATGGGAAAATAGTGAAAATTCAAAAAATTTGACTTGACCTACATATTTTTAACTTTAAAAAAAAATTCCTGGGGGATAGGGGTAGTGTCCTGGAGGTGACATATCCTACTACTTACCACCAACCATATACGAGTAAAAAAATAAAATTGCATTGTCTAACATCGATGACAAGCGATTATGGATGGTCTCCCATTTGAAAATTATTTAGGAATTGATACTATGGATGTTGACCAAGTAGTTCAGATGGATGATGATGGCTCGGATCGCAATGAAAGATGACAATGTAAATTAAAGAAACCAAAATTTTATTTAATATATATTTTACAAAAAAAGAAACTGTCTTTTAAAGCGTTGATTTTTATGTGATATTGGATTTATCTTTTGATTGTTGTCAAGTTTTATAACCTTTTTATTTGTGAGTTTTACATGTTTTCATTCAAGTAAAAAAGTGTCTCAAAAATTATCGGTAATATTTTCATTAATATTTACAAATTACCGTGCCAGTCCATTTGGCGCGAGCGGCTGATAATGATTTTAATCTTTGTATTCTTTAATAAACATGTTTTGTGATGAAATCTTGTATATAAAAACTTTTTTTCATAAAAAGTTATGAAATTTAATTTGGGAACTTTTAAAATTTTGGAAAATTTTTGAGTTGGGAAATTTAGGGAAATTTATTTTTGGGACCTTTTAATAATATAATATAAGTTTGCCTTAGTTTCATAATATATAGAAGATGTTATATTATGGCGTGACCTATATTTTAATTTAAAGACTTTGGAATTCATTTCCATGGAAGCTAAGCATTTTTTGTATATACACACGATATATTTTCGTGACCTACATAAAATTCTGAGTCGACCTAGATATTTTCTGGATGGCGTTGTCCAGCGGTGACACTTCCATATGCTTATTTACCATTTCAAAATGAGTGAAGATACTGAATCCAATTTTATTGCAACTAACCAACTATAATTTTATTTAATTGGCACTTTCAATATTGAGTGGAACTATTTTATCCATTCTTCTGGCAAAATTTTTGAAAAATTCATAATACATTTAACTTCATTTAGGATTTGTACTGAAGAGTCATTTATCATTAGTTTTAATTGATTTTATCTACGAATAATAATGACCCGGTCCTATGTCCAACGCCGTTGACTTATAAACGCAATGTGCCGCAAATGCGATAAAAAATTAGAAACTCTGGAATTACAATTTAGAACAAATAACATGAGCTTTTAAATGAACCAAATATTGTTTACATATTTTCTTGATTTGGCATTTCGTCTGTTATTCATTCTATTTCAGGTAATTCCATTAAATACCACATCTGAAATGTTATCCGGATTTCATATCAATATCTGACAGTACAATGACCTAAACTAGTTTTTACAGCACTAGAATGTATTATCGATCATAAGGAACTAATTTCCCCATTGGGGATCTATCTAGCCACACATCATCACTTAATTAAAATATCAAATCGAGACAGGACGAAATCTTTTTCCTCTACACGAAACTGGAGTTATTTACGGTGTCTAGAACATTATACCGAGTTTATAAATGGTATATATCATAGGCCAATCATTGCAGTAAAATGTGAAATTTCTATCTAATCCATGTATAAAATTATATTGTAAAATAAATGTCTGACTAGACTGAGTCCACATTATTGCTGAACATAATTATTGCAACTATTACGTCCTGCTGAATTCAAATTTCTTCATATTGGGTCGTGGTGGAGTTTAATAAAGGGTTAAAGAAATATAAGTGTAAAAGGAAACTTAATAAATAAGAGTTGGAAACAAAATTTGACTGGACAATATTTATGATAATTTTAAAGGAATTGATTCATACAAAAAGCACAAAATTCCGATATTTTAAAGTCTTATTGTAATATTTTTCATGGACCAGTGAATATTATTTTATAATGTGCAGCATTATACAATTATGAATCATAGAAAATAATTATTATCAATTGATCGATTAGCAACATTTTATTCATTCTCATTTTTATATTTTCATCATTGTCCATCATCAACATTAAACAACATTTCAACTTTGAGCTATAATATAAAATAATATAATAATAATTATACGCACCAGTACAATCAGCATTGTTCCATTCTTCACTGCAGTTTTATCATTATCATTATGACTGTTATTAACATTTATTATTTATATTATTTTTAGGTTTTGTATTTTGTAAATATGTAGCAATACAACACTTTTTCGTGAGGCAAATAATAAACCAAGTCGAATTCATTAATCTTGATTTATTAATTGCAACTAGATGCTTAACATGGAAGCGGCAAACCTCCTTTCTATAACTAATAGTTGAATATTCAGTTGATCAATTTGTTTTTTCAAGATTTCTTTCTGTTTTCATTGTTGATTCTTACCAAATAGCGAAATTTTAAAAAATATAAAATTTCGTATTTTAAATATTAGATAACTACAAATAGGAGTCCAAAGGTGCTTTAATTAACAATAGAAATGAACTTAAAATTATATAGATTTTATTGACTGATAAAAATACATCCTTATTTTTTAATCAATTCTTCAATGCTACAATAATCAATAAATTTAAAACCACCATATACTTATTAAACCCTTAGAGAAAGCAGAACTATAACATAATAATTACTATTCTCATTCTTGAATTTGCTTTATTTCTTTTTGTTTAATCTACAAATTAACTTCTTTCAAAAAGGTTTAACTTTGATTTTATTTTAATAATGAATTTGGCTTTACAATCCTTATTTTGTTGATTATCGTTCAGTTACCACTTTCTTTAACCTTTCTTTAAGATCATATATTCCCGTGAAAAATAATCGTGATAGTCGAAGACCGTAATATATCCGATTTCGTTATATTTAAGCGACGAATTCCGGAGTCGCCCGTTTAATGTGTTAGATATGTTTATTTGTGTTTAAATGTAAGTTTAAACTTGTCTGTTATTTTATTTGTCATGTATGAATCTAATTGTAGTAGTTCTTATTTTATAGTGGGCACTAGGGATTGAATACCGGTAAATTGGCAAAAAAAACACTCAGTAAATTTAACGGTAAATTCGGTAAATTAAAAATCCTTAATATAAATTTTTATTCTGATATATCCGATAGTGAATATGATAATTCATATATATATATATATATATATCAAAAAGCAACTGAATCTTTTCAACTTGTTCTTCAAAATGCTGAAATAAATTGTTTAATAACAAAAATACGGCAGATAGTAAGAACTTATAGAAAACCGGCAACTAAAAATAATTTTTTACAAAAATATGTAAAAGAAATCATTGGGAAAGAGCTTTGTTTAATTTTAGATTGTAAAACCAGGTGGAATAGTTTATTAAATATGTTGATTTTTATTACTTAAAGATGCTGTCTGAAAAAGTTTGATTGATTTAAAATTGGAGTTTATTTCAATGACAGAGAATTAAAATTACTGTCACATATGATCACAACTTTGCAACTCATCAAGCTACCTGTGGAAACCCTATCTAAAGAAAATACTAATTTATATGTAGCCGATGTAACGTTAAAATTTATGTTGGATGAATTGTCTAAACAAAATAATTTTTTAAGCACTGAATTAAAAAAAACCTTAATATACAGCATAAAAGAGAGAAGGACTATCTATTGAGATATTCTGCAATATTTGACAGACCCTAATTTGGTTTTTATCGAATCAGACAAACTACGATATTTTTCATATCACCAATAAAGCAACAATAATCAACAGTAATGTGGAAATACTTTCGCTTATTGTTGTTGATAGTCAGATTCAGTTAAATCATCATTAATAATAAAAAATATTGACACTTCTACAGTTAATGTAGAAATGCCTATGAAGCAAAAATTATACTATCTGAAAAAACAAAAAACAGAATGCCAGGAAGGATCAGTTTCACAACAAAAAAACAAAAAAATTGGCAATATATTGTGAAAAAAGAATTGGAATACTTCCGACAAGAGAAAGTGCGAGTAAAGTATATTCAAATGGTATATGATTATTTGATGACAATTCGTCCAACAAGTGTTGATTCAGAAAGGGTATTCTCGGGCTCTGGGTTATTTTGTACAAAAATAAAAACGAAGTTAGGGGATAGAACTTTAAATAATTTAAGTTTTTTGAGGAGCTATTTTTTAAAAAAATGTTAATAAACAGAAAACTATTAGTTAATAAAGCTATTTCTGTGTCATTATTATTTTTGTTACTTTATTTTATTTGTTTCTAAAATATTGTTGGGGTTATAAAATAATTAAAATTAAAATTGAAATATATTTGTAATTAAAGGTGTGTAAAAAGGAAAAACAAGAAAATGAAATTAATTAATTAATTAATTAGCTAGTAGAAAGAAATCCCGAGTTGAGTAAACAAAGAGAAAAGTAAACAGAAGGAATATTTGGGCCCATTATCGTGTCACAATGATTAATGGGAGAAGACCAAGAAAAAAATAGTGCGTGCAGAAAGACCCCGGAGAGGGCTATTAATTATCTTTGTTCGTTGGGCCATTCTGGGTGACAGCCGAAGCAGATATGTGGAGTCTAATGTCAAGAAAGAGATGGGCTCGGGAATAACCATTTATCATCCCGATTTCGAAGAGTATATAAGGAATGGGAAAATCAGAGCAAACCGGCATTTTGCCTCAGCTAGGGACAAGAAGAAACTGACCTTAGGGTAATCAGGAAGTTAGGGAAACGAATGAATAGAGTTAGGAAATAATTGAAATGTGAGAAGAAAATTGAATTGGAAGCGGATCCAGATCAAATAGGAAAAGTTCGATTAAAAGGTGAATATAGATAAAGATTTTGACAAAACATCAGCGCCTAGCGGAGAACCAATTAAACTGGTAAAACTCCGTCGTTGATTGTATCGTTGGATTGTGAGAGATTTGTGATCCAAATATACGTTGGGTAGTTTATTGTTTTGTTTTTTTCAATTAAAAGGACACGTGGAGTCAGAGGTTACCGACTTGAATTAATAAAACCTAACAATATTATTAGAGTTTGTTTAGATTTATAATAATACATTAATCTTTATATTTTTCATATTTTATATTTTTGAAATAAAAATCGTGAAATGAAAATATAAACTTGTTTTTTTGTCAACTTTATTTTATGTTTTAGTAAAAAAAAATTCCGGTAATTTACCTGGTAAATGAAAAAATCGGTAAATTTACAATCTCTAGTGGGCACACGAATGTTTGATTTCCGAAAACCTTGAAAACTGTCTTATACGCATATTTAATAGGAAAATAGCAAGTCGCGAAAAGGTTAAACTTATATCCTTTTAAACTGTTTATTATTGTCTAATAAATTATTGTTTAATATTTGGCTGATTGTATCAATATTTGTTGTCGAATTGTGTCAATTTGGTTTTTCTATACTCAGTTAAATAACTGCTATTGACATAGAAATTTGCTGCAGGAAATAACCAATTATAAATAAACGATTTTTCCTCAAAGTAGATTTTTATTGTTTTTTTCATAAAAATAATTTTACAATATTAAAACAAATAATTATTTAAACTATAATATTGCTGATACCAGTTATACTAATAACAATATTCTTTACACAAATATAAATCCTTAACATAATTTTTAAATATTAAGCAAATTCAAAATAATTTGAATGAACTGATATTTTAAAACTAATGGTTTTTAATATTAATTGGTTGGCATCATTTTACTTTTACACAAAGAGTGCGTAGTTAAGTAAATATGCCATTTCCAAATTGAATTTTCTATACACTGGTAATGTGTAATTATATCCAGATTTATTGAATCCGGAATTGAATTTAATTACTTACCCGATTTGACTCCATGTCACAAATGTGTAAGTTAAATCCATCTTTAAATTTCTCAGCGAAATCTTGAAACCAACAATATATATTTAATCAAAAGATTTATAAATAACAAGTTTTTAATTTTTCACAAAATCCGCCAACTCCAATTATTAAAACAAAAAGATCTAACTGTGCATTTATGTGTTTTCCTATTTTTCTGATTATAGCAAACCCAATTTAGAAATGGTGTATCTTAAACAAAACAATAATTTAATATGTTTAATTATCATCACTTTGACGCAAACTGTCACATTCTGAATGACATCATTATTGAAATACTTAAACGATCGTATTGTATTTTGAGGTTTTTAACAGTTTATTACATTTAATGTTTAAATTATAAATTTTTATTAATAATTGGAAATTTGTAATTGTTAAAGAACAAATTTCATTGTTTTACTTTTTCAAAAGAGAAATAATTTTTGTTGAATTCTTTAATTATATAGGATTTCTAACTTTTGAATGACTTTACAGTAGGTATGTGGATGATAAAAATTAATTAATCTATTAATTAATTTACTGTATAAAATATTTAAATATTTTGACAACCAGATAGTTCGTTACAACAGTAACATGACGGAGAAGACACGATTTATGAAATATAAACCTATATTAGGTCGATCACATGAAAAAATTTTTCGATTTAAATTGCTGATTGTACGGATGTTAATAATAAACACAATAATCTACAAATATATGTTCAAATACAAATTATTGCCTAAATTTGGTATTATTAAAACACCTGATTTAAATGGCGAATTAATTAGATAATAATGCTAATTATGCGTGCCAGAATTTATACTTATTATACTTTTACTATATAATAGTATTTGATACTTATAATACAATATATATTTTATAAATTAATTATTTAAATATCCCTAACATCTCCCCTGTTTAAAAGGTTTTAGCCATTCGACGTTGCGAATTATAATTTTCCCATCTCTGTCTCGTAATTCATAACTATTTGCATGGATCTTTCTAACAATTACAAAAGGTCCTGTATATCGGTCCTCCTCTTTTTTTCTCAAATCTACTTTAACTAAAACTTCTTCATTTATATCGAATTCTCGGTGTATTCGGTTCTCATTTTTATAATTTAAATTTCTTTGTTTTGATTGCACTTCCTCGACTATTTTACTTCTATCGTTGTATATTCTTTTATTATTGTTCCATTCTCTAATATCCGAAAACCAAATACTGTTTCTGATGGACTCTTTCCAGTTGTGCTTTGAATAGGTAGCATTTAAAGTAAATTCAATTTCAGATTAACACTTCAACCCAATTTCTCTTAAGTTTATCTCTTAATGATGTACTGATAAAATCTCGTATTGTTCGAAATTGTCTTTCAATCAAACCATTAGTGTTATGATAATAAGGGCTAGAAAATTGTAGCCTGTATATTGTGATTCTTTAGCCAACTCTTTATCAAGTTATACTCAAATGTTTTTCCACAATCAATATGAATAATTCTCGGTGCCCCGTATTTTAATATCCAGAATTTCACAATAGTATCCGCTGTAGTTTTTTCGTCCTGCTTTGCTACTGCTGTCAACGAAATGTATCGACTACACATATCTATAATTCCCAGAATATATTTCTTTCCATAAATGTTTATCCTGCAAAGGTCCACAAAAATCTATCGCTATAACCTCAAACGGTTCCGCCACTTGTGTTTTATACAATTATTTCTTTTGTTTTTGTGGTCAGAGTTTTTCGTTTTGGACATATTTCACAACTTTGTATATATTGACTCGCGATTGTATTTAAATTTCTCCATATCGATATTAACTTTTATATAATCGATTACCTTCTTACATCCAGCGTGACACAGCATTTTGTGCATGTTTTTTGACAAATTCTATTCTATTTTCTTTTGGAATCCAAATTTTATTTACTCTTGTTAAAATTAAATCTTCGTCGATTTTAAATCTTATAGTCTCATTTTTATCAATTTCTTTTCTCATATGTTCAATCTTTTCATTACCTTTTTGTCATTTAAATCCTTATTTAGTAGCGGTCATTGCAAAAAATATGGTTTTATTTTCTGTGACTTTGCATCTTCATGAATTTTTATACACTGTGTACATCCCCCGAGGTGATCAGCGTTCGAATGGTTTTTTAGTTGTCATAATAAATGTTATAGCCCTGTGGTCCGTTCTTTGCTGGAATAGATTATTGTAAAGATAATGCTTAAAATGCTGTGCAAACTAATAAATTGCTAGAAGTTTTTTTCTCGTGATACAGTATCCTATTTCATGTTTACTCATCGTATAACACGTCCATTACCTAGATCATCAATCTGTGCCAGAACACCTTCTATGGTGTCGAAACTGGCATCCGTATCCAAAATGAATTTTTCTTATATGATCTTCTTTGTCTTTTGAGAATATTAAAATATCATCTAAATACACTATAGAAATTTTTCATAATAATTTTCCATCATAATTTTCCTAAAACAATATTCATTAATTTTTGGAATGTAGCCGGAGCAGCGGCAATCCCAAATGGCGTCCTATTAAACCAGAACTGCCCAGATCTTGTTGAGAACGCTGTGTTTTCTTGCGAATTTGCTGTCAATTCAACCTGATAATACGCGCTTCCCAGATCAATGGTGATTAAGTACATTATTCGATTTAATGAATCCAACATCTGTTTGATATTAGGCATTGGGAAGATTTGTCTTTCCGTCATTTTATTTAAATTTCTAAAATCTAAACATAATTGAATATCACTTTTCTCCTTTTTCCAGACGCATACTAACGGTGTATTCAATGGTGAGTCACACTTCCTAATTATGTCGTTTTCTTCCAAACTTTTAATAGGTTCTTCAATCTTTTCTTCTAGGTAGGCTAGTTATCTTTTTGGGTTCAAATGTATTGGTCCTTCAACAGTTTTAATATCATGCTTTAATAGATTGGTTTTGCCTATATCCCACTTATCTATCATAAATACTTCGGCATTTTTTTATTACTCCATAAAGCTTGTTGTCACACCTTAATCTTATTAATTCTATTGCTCTTTTAAATCGAAGTTCATCGCTCGTTCTTTTCCCATATTTGGCTTCAATGTTGCATATTTCCATATTATTATATTCGCTTGCATTTGCGCTGTTATTTCCGATAACTTTCATTAGTTTTATGTCAAACCTACCTAATAAATCGATTCCTCCAATTATCGATGGAGATACATTTTCAACTACTACAAAAACAATATTTTCTTCTCTACTTCCTATATTTATTCTAAGCTTGATTCTTCCCAAAGTTTTTAATGGACTACCATTTGCGCACCAGATTTTGTCCCCGTGTTCGTTTAAAACTGGATTTCCGATCTCCTTTATAATCGAACTATCAATCACATTCATTCTAGCTCCTGTATCCAACAAACAATTCTTAAAGTAATTATTTATGCCTATTATTACACTTGGACGTCCACCCATTTTATCATAAACAATATTATACTGATCCTTCTTCAAATATGTTTCACTTCTATATTGTATTTTACAGTCACATGTATCAAATATTTCTATCCTTTTCATTATGTACATAAATCATATTTTCTGTTTTTTAATTTTTTTACTGTCATCTATCGATAAAATCTGAGTACAACTATTTTTGCATTCTTTTTCATTATCGTCATCAATTTTTATTTTTTCAAAATTGTTTTCATTCGGCATATTTAAAATAATTGCATCATGAATATCCGTAACTTTATTTTTTACCGACTTTTTATTTTTTACACTTTCTATTAATATCACATTGATTCGCTTTTTTAAAATTTGTTTCTAGCTCATTATTTTTTTCAACTATTTCGATATTTCCTACAATTCTACTGCTACAATTATTTCTGATTACATTATTCTCATCCAACATTTTATTATTTACTTTATTTAAATTATCTACGAAAGGACTTATACTATTCACGTTATTATTAATATTTTCTACATTATATACATTATTTACAAAAGGAATTATACTATTCACTTTACTACTAATACTATTAATATATTTATATCTACTTATACAATTATACTGGTATACACAATCGTTATTATTACCCATTAATTCATTGCTCCGATCATCTCGCCCAACGATGGAGCTTCTTGGTTTGGGTAGTCTTCGTCTTGACATGAAATCTTTTCGTCGTTCTCGGCTTGATCAGTCTGAAACGCGGCTACCTGTGTCCGTCTCGGTGGTCCCTGCTCGTCTGCGTATCTTCTTCTGTCTGTCTGATTCCAGCATTGAAATCGTAGGTGGCCTCTTCTACCTCATCCTGAGCACGATATTGATGGGCATTCTCTTCTGTTGTGTCCAATAGGGTGGAGTGAAAATGACCGAAAAAAAATTTTTTGACTTAGTAGACTTTGGATAGTTATAAAAACTTGCTATGAGGTCAAATGAAGTACTCTGTAAAGAAAAACAATAATTTAAATAATGTCTTGAGGTTCCACAACCAACTTTAAAATGTAACCATTGATAAGAAAACGATAATGTATTTGCTATCCGGTGTTCTTTTCATTACAAGGAATTGGCAACTTTTTGCTTCCACTAATACGTTATCGTTACTTACTGTTAACTAAAAGATCATTATTAGTTCACTTTTCTACGCATTCACACGCTGCACTTCCTGTTTCTAGAGTCAATTCAGACGGATTATTGCATACATATTGCATAACATTGTATTTTTTTTGAATCGCTGTATGTAGTATTGTTAGTGATAAATAATTACTCCACTACGATACTTCATTATAAGAGGTAATATTATAACATATTATTGAAGTCATTGATGGCATTTAAATAATATGGATTTAAAATGCCTCTGGTTTTCCTTTTTAGAGTTGCAATGGCTGTCACCAGAAAGAAAGTGTCTTGTGTCATCTTTGGTGGTCCATCCGAGATGCCCGACAATCAACTACCGACTTATGCAGATGTTATGAAATTCTACAACCTGACAAAGCAGAGACTGAAATGCGAATTGAACAATAAAGATCCTTCACATCGCAACGTGGCAGAAACAGTGTCAATGAAAGTAGAACAAATATGGGACAAAGCTTCCATACCACATGTAAGCCACCGCCGTGTTCATGAAATGTTGAACGTGTACCACAAGACGTTCATGAAATTG
The DNA here is from genome assembly GCA_959609185.1 of Schmidtea polychroa. Classification (NCBI taxonomy): domain Eukaryota; kingdom Metazoa; phylum Platyhelminthes; order Tricladida; family Dugesiidae; genus Schmidtea; species Schmidtea polychroa. The sequence goes on from CAUHTR010007834.1 coordinate 42,859, forward strand.
CTGAAGCCGTATAAATCTAGGAAGGACTCAGAACCATACAGAGAGAAAATATCGCAGTTTAAAGATGAATCGATTAAACTCTTTGACATTTGCTCCTGCAAGTGCTCTTGTATGTCTCAGTGTCACTGTGAGAAGTCAAGAAAGATACCCACAATTGAACGTGACTTTCTAGAAGATCAGCGGGGTTCACGCAGTATGATCATAGCTGGAGTTGATGAGGTTGAATCCAGTAGATTACAAAAGCGGTATATCCGTAAAGAGTCGACACAGAGGCAGATGTGTACCAAATCTGCCATTGATGACATCGGTGATAAACAGTCGGATGTCTGTGACGAGATTTCTGGAATGGAAGAGGAAATGGATACCGGCGATGATGACTCTGATGACGATTGTATAAGCCAAATTAAACAACAGCGAAAATTGAATGACAAGCAGATGAGAGTTAAGCTACCGTCGTTGGCTTTAGCGTGTGATCGACATGGCGTATCCGACAGGGCGGCAGCAGGAATCGCCAGTGCTGTTCTTCAAGATGTTGGAATAATCCACGAACATGATGTTTCTAAAGTGATTGACAGAAGTAAAGTGCGTCGAGAACGTTGTAATAAGCGTGGCGCATTATGTGCCGAAGTCAGTAACACAATCACTGGGTTATATTTTGACGGCAGAAAAGACAATACAATGACCCAAATTAAAGAATGCGATGGTAAATTTCATCGGAAAATAATAACTGAAGAACATATATCGATTATAGCCGAACCAGGAGCTACATATTTCGGTCACATTACACCAACTGCAGGGTCAAGCAAAGTTATCACGGCTGAGTTGATTGCATATTTGAATAAAAGAAATGTTGACACGAGTGGCATAAAAGCAATAGGTTGTGATGGGACAGCCACTAATACGGGCATTCGAGGAGGCATCATTCGATTACTTGAAGTGACGTTACACAGACCGCTACAGTGGTTCGTATGTCAGTTGCATGCAAACGAATTACCGTTAAGACATTTGTTTCAGTATCTTGATGGACCTACCAATGGTCCAAAAGGATTTTCTGGTCCCATTGGAAAGTCATTGTTGAATTGTGAGAAGCTTCCCATCGTTGACTACATGCCGATAAACTGTGTTCTACCGTCAAGTGCAAATTCCGACGATTTAAGTACAGATCAGAAATACCTGTTTGATTTGTGTACTGCTGTAAGTGTTGGTATTTTTCCTGTCGACCATTCACTTCGCAATCCTGGTCTTATCAACCATTCGAGATGGTTAACCACGGCTAATCGCATACTACGTCTGTATGTTGCCACAAGAAGCCCGTTGGATGAACTAAAGACGCTTGCTACCTTCATCGTAACAGTTTATGCACCTGCATGGTTTGAAATAAAGAATACCCCTTCGTGTAAAGACGGCGCTCGACATGTCCACAGTACGATACTGAAATCACGCTACCTCACAGACGAGCTGAAGAAAGTTGTTGACCCGGTAATTCAACGCAACGCATTCTTTAGTCATCCAGAAAATCTGTTGCTTGCGATGCTTACCGATGAAAGATCAGATATACGCGAGTTAGCTCTGCGACGCATACTGAAATCCAGAAAGCAGAAACGTACGACTTCAGTTAGATCTTTCTGCGTGCCAGTAATCAACTTTGAAGCTACTAGCTACATAGACATGATCGATTGGCAGAAAACTCCGATCACAGAGCCTCCAATCGTAGTGGACATTGACGAAGATACTTTGTTAACCATGATCCGGGAAGAAGAAACGCCAACACTGGATTTCGCCCGCTATCCTTGTCACACCCAAGCAGTAGAGAGACATATCAAGCTAGTGACAGAAGCATCCGAAATGGTGTGTGGTCCAGAAAAACGCGACGGATTCATTAGAGCACGCTTGGAATCGAGATCGAAAATGCCAAAACTGGACACCAAAGCCCAACATCATTTGTAGTTATAAAAACATGTTAGACAGTTTGCATGTGGTTTCCCTTCACAGATATGGTTCTTATTACTTGTAATGTTATGTACAGACTGTTAAAAAGTTAAACCATAACATAAATATGTTACTTATAAAAAAATGTTTTTTTTAAAGATTATTGCTTTTTTATCGAAATATGCCTATACTTTAGGTCAATTGTGGAACCTCAAGATATGCTTTAAATTGTCTAATTGTTTGCCACATTACTAATTGCATGTGTTACCAAGTTTTTATAGCTATCCAAACAAGATATTAAGAAAAAAAAATTTTCACTCCACCCTAGTGTCCAATATCTTTACACGCTAAACATCTCATCTCTGCATTCTGTGCTCTGATTGTACTCTCTGGATTGGTGCCCTTCTTTTCCACATTGAAAGCATTTAAGAAACCCTTGGCTTCCGACATTCTCAACTCATATGACCCACCTCCTGACAATTCCAACATGTAATAACTGGTCTGCTTCTAACCGGCATTTCTCTTTGTTGGAATCTGTTCTGGAAATTATCGGCTTTCATCCTCGGTGTTGAATCATATCTGTGTTTACTTCGTTGTGAATTTGTAAAATTTCGACTTTGGTTCTGTCTATCGGCAAATCCTTGTCTTGTCTTGACAATACTCGCAAACCTTTCCTTCCTTCTATTCAAAACTGAAATTCCGGATACTTCAATGTTTATATCATCGACCTTCTTTATCACTCCTTTTATTTCGTCGACGCTCATCGCAACTCTCATCTTTATTTCTTTCTGTGTATCCTTGTCTTTGATACAATGGACCAAAAAATATGACATTAATTCTTTCTTGTCCCATTTGTGCTTCAGAACTTGGTCAACTATCTTTTCTATTTTTTCGAAATATACTGGAGCAGTATCATCGTTCTTTTCATAATTGCAGAGGGTTAGAAAATCCCCTATCAACGTCGTTGGTTTCTTGAAAGCCTTTTTCAATCTGTCTTCAAAACAAATTTTATTTTCTTCTATTGCTTCATAAATTGGCAACAACTCTCTTGCGATCAAACATTTGATCATCATATTTTGACAGGATTGTTCTAGTCCACATAATTCTCCAATAAAAACGTCTACATCAACGCTGCCATCGTAAATATCCGGGATCATTTTTTTGATCATTGCCAGGGTCGCCATGTTAATAATAAACACAATAATTCTACAAATATATATTCAAATACAAATTATTGCCTAAATCTGGTATTATTAAAACACCTGATTTAAATGGCGAATTAATTAATTAAATAATAATGCTAATTATGCGTGCCAGAATTTATACTTATTATACTTTTACTATATAATAGTATTTGATACTTATAATACAATATATATTTTATTTATAAATTAATTATTTAAATATCCCTAACAACAGTTATATCAAAAATACTAAATCATTCGCTTACCGTGAATCATCGATTAATTACCATCTTTAAAACAACTACTCGTTACAGTATTCAAAATTTCAGTTCCCTAAGTCAACTTCATGTAGTCAGTTTATGACGACATCGTCATTTTCCTCCAAGTCAGTTTTGTCATTGGTCTAATAATCTGGTGGTTGCTACCGTACAGAGTGGCATTAAAATATCATTTACAAACTGGTTAGCTTGTAGTGATAGACCAATATCGACAGTAGAAGGCGACGGTACAGTGCGTCAAAATGTCGAATATAAAATAACTGGCCGGTGCACTATTGGTAAAATGTTGTCTGATATGTATAACAAAATGGAAATTGTTAAAGAAGCAATGAAAAAAACACAGGCCATTGGATTTTGATAAGTGTTTTTGAATGTGTGCATGTTGTTGAACGTCATTATTCTAACAATGTTACTGAGCTAGATGAACAATTTGTAAAAAACTGGTACATAGCAAAGAAGATTCGGATTCTAGCAACAGACGATGCACAAAAGCTCTTCTAACGAAGTAAAGCGATATCACTTGAACCAAATACTGTTAACCCTTAAAAACCCCTCTTATCTTAAAAATACAGCCGTTAGAATCAATATTTCTTAGTAAATATTCAAAATTTCCCGTGGAAACCAATTTTATGAAGCGCAACTAACTTCATTCTATTTTGAAATGTCATATATGATGTAATTGTAGTTTTAGCATTCAAAGAAATTAATGTTTAAAGTGTACATTCTAATTTTTGATAAAATAGTCAAAACATCGATTTTGAGTGATAACATCCTCAAAACTAATCAAAACAGAGGTCATCAAAAAATACAGATAAGACCAGCTGTGTTAAATAAAGCCACTGTCATATTTTTTATCAAATATTTTGAGTAAGTTGTTTTTTGCCTTACAGATATGGCAACTATGATCAAAATTAATGGTCGTACAACAACAGAAGATGAAATTTGATTTCTATGACAACACTGACGATTTGGATGATGACGGAGACGAATTTTTCACTACAAGTTTCCCCATGCATCCAGAGAACATGCAAGATAACCTGTCTAACATTCAGTGCATCGTTAACAATAACTAGTGTCTCGGCCATAATTGAATTAGTTTCATATAAAATCCTGATTCATCATGATCATATCCGTATGAATTTCGAAATGTTTTAGTTAATACTACATCGACGACCTGGGAAAAATTAGGTGGAAAAGGGGCAATCTGGCATAGATTTATGAAATTCAAATAAATTTCACGAGTTTAAACGTTGAATACTTTGCTTTTTGTTTGTCAGAAATGTTAAAAATTTACTGTGAAGTCATTCATAATTCGAAAACATCTATTCTACGTTACGTAACAAAATTTGTATTCCATCGCATCCCAGTAACACTTCGTTACAAATTCCCAGACCCTCCCCAAAAAGTGTTACATAATTTACCAACGCTTCCTTACCAAAATTGATCATAATTATCGACGGTACATTCGCTTCCAAAATTGTGATGCAATCTACTGAGCAAAAATCACCTTCAATAACAGTAAAAGATAGAAAATTATTTAGCAGTACCATAATCTAGAGTCTAGACCATAAAGCTGACTCAATTATCATGTTGTTTATTATATATAATAACTTTTTTTCAAATTTCACCACTGATCTCTTTTCTATTGACATTGCATTTATTAAAAAGCTTGACTATGAATTAGCAAATATATCGATATTTTTGATATTTACGAATTTTCGGCACTGCCTTTTTCAAGTGAATTTATATATATATATATATATATTTATATATCTGATATTGAATTTCCTGAAATTTTAAATTTATAACAAATTCTATTCCGTTTTAGTTTGGATCATAAAATTAGTATTCTACTAATTGAGATTAACCATATTTCGATAATTAACATTGAATACTTACTGGAAACTAAAATATTCTAAGATTTATTAGTCTTCCAAAAATTATGTCGTTTTTAAAAAAGTAATAACAATGCAATTTGTTCTTTATTTTTATATCAATTACAAATGTATATTACAAATGTATTACACTAACACGTTGACTGCTTTGTCAACTCCATTGAACCGACAGTAAATATATAAATTTAAGTGATCCTACACTAATACCGGTCAATAAATTTCTTATTCTGTTAATAGAAAAGGACCGACAAGGTTTACCTGAACAACTCACTTTTTAGAATTTTGATCTATCTTACTTTTTGGGCTACCTATGAGATACACGTTCTCAGAAAATAACTTAATTTTTTATTTTTTTAAAAAACCAAAACAAAATAATATCAAAAATATGTAAAAATGAGAAAAATAAAACATACATTATACATACATTATCATACATTATCCTTAGGTAGCTATAACGGCTAATGCAAGAATTTTAAAGTATCTCAATATTCTATACATTTCTGATATTTTTGATACAATTTTATAATACAATCGCTCTTTTAGTGACCATAACTGTGTAAGTATTTCAAAATTATGTCGCTAAAAATAATTAATAATAATGAGATGAAAAAATATATTGTTCACAAAACACAAAACTAAATACTATAATTTTGATTAACCATGAAATAAGACAAGGACTGATTATTTTCGGCAGTAGTATCGGAATATTAATGACTCTATGACACCATTCTGTAAATGCAGAACGCTTTGATCATGCAAACTAGTTTGTCTTTTATTAAACACCTCGTATGTCATTCTTATTATCCTTTCATACAATTACCGTGTTTATTTGTATTGATTATTCTATGATTTTCTCTTAATATAACATAATAAACTCCTAACGTCACAGTTATAGACTCGTTATTATTTACAAACATTCATATTCAGAGGCACAAGCAACATAATTTTTGATAGAGAAAAGATCTTTACTTTCATTTTTGATTTTTTTAATTTTAATTTTTGATATATTCCAAGTGTTCTTCCAGGTCAATCACGATATTTAAAGTTACGACGTGATTACAGAGTTATTAATTAATGATAAGAAATTGTTGATACCACAATATTTTTCTTCATGTCAAAAACACCAAACAACACAATAGAGGCTAAGTTAAATATCCTACTACTTTGATATTTGATGAGACCAAGTGGCAGAATAATCACAATTGGTGTCAGTTTTTTTGACATGGTACCGAACAGACAAATATGTTCAAAACTAGTCTGTCATTATAAATCGCATTGAAACTATTTTAAACAGTAAGTCATTCGAAAACCAAAATCACATGTCCTTTATCCTTTTTAAATTATTAATAATGGATAGTAGAAAATCAATTCTTTACATTTCCGGTGTACTTATAAAATCATTAGACGTTAAAATTTTTTCAATGCCATTTCAAGATTCAATATAATTATCACAATGCCTCAAAACCTCATAGTAAAAAATAAAATAGTTAAATAAAAATTGGCATTTATATTTTTGCATATTTGAATTTGTACTTATCTTTCAAGTTCCAACGCAATAATTTCTTTATTTAACTCAAAAATAATAATCTTTTTAATTTTTCAAGTACAATTACAAAATTTATTATATTTATACGAATTTCATAGCAATGAAAAAATACTTGATTTTAATTTAAGGTAAGTGACCAATTAATTTTGATGATAAATAAATATATTATGAATTTAAGAAGTTTTGAAAGCTTATTTATTTTGAAATAAAAAATTATAAAATACAATCTTTCAATTTAATCACTAAAATGTGAATTATTATTTAGAATATTGAATTATTTGAAGTTGGAAAATCACGTAGAAACATCCGATAGCTTTGTGTTTTTTCCAAACAACAATAAATTTAATTGAATATATCTTAATTAAGTTAAATTTATAATTTTAAAGCATAATATTAATTTGTCATTTAAAAATTGCATAACTGATTGTGCTGACGAATTTTGGTGAATAAAAATTTTTGTGCTTCAAGTAAATTTTAAAATAAACATTCAAATACAAAATTATTACTTTATTATGTAATCAATAACCTAAATAACTTGTATTCTATTTTAGATAAACTAATTTTAAAAGAAAATAACAAAAATTTACCTGAAATTAAATAATACTTGGAAAATATGTTAGTAGAATAATTTTATTGAAACAGACACCAATTGTTTCGAAGTTTTGTAAAAAAAATATTTCAAACTAATAAATAAACAATAGATTAAAGAGAAATTTATAAACAAAATTTAACTTTACATATTATGATCAAAAAATTGTCCCATAATTATATAATTTATTTATTTAAATTATATTTTAATTAATTGCAAAACTATCAAATATAGTACATGATAAAACGCTCAATACTTTAATTTGGTACCAATTTAAGCTTTATTCCTGATGTAGGTTACTATAATTATCGTATATTCGCGGATATAACGTGCGACTTTACCCGCATATTTTCCCATCTGCCAGTAATTAGCCATATATACATTTTCTACTGAATTTAACTTACATTATATTAACTCTTAAAGTATATCAATTCTTTTTTATTGATTTAGTTAAAATTCCATGGTTATATGGGAGGGGTTGGTTATACTCATCTGGGCGTAATATGTTCGAAAATGTGGTATGATATATTTATTAAATTGTAGTAGATTAACAGTAGAGTAGTGAGAAATCTTTATGTCGATCTCTTTATTAGGTAATAAGATTTTATCGAAATTACTATTAAATTCAGACGGTAACCCTTATCACTATAAAAGGATTTAAAACAACTTGAGTATAAATTGTTGGGCTAGAACTAGTATTACGTCCAAGTGGTTGCATTGTGACTGAGAGACTTGGCACACAGCAAGCATACATAACACCAGGCAGGGTCAAACTCAAACCCCAAACAAACACCAACGAAACAATTAAACAGAATTCACATAACATCAAAATAATAAACTCAAAAGTAAATAAAAATGCGACGAAAGCAAGAAGTATTACATGAAATGAATTCAAACACTATATATATATATATATATATATATATATATATATATATATATATATATATATATATATATATATATATATATATATATATATATATATATATATATATATATATATATATATATATATATATATATATACAACAGCAGTAAGCAAATTTGAATTAGATGGCCATGAGAAGGGTTAGGACCGGAAATTAGAATGATAACATCAAAGAAATAACTGCGATATAACAATTATAGCCGAAAAACTGAAAAAAATAGTAAAAATGGCGAAATTCATTATGGGCGCCAAGTAATGTAAAAAAGTTAACAAAAATCAGCATTCAATAATTAAAATAATAACAAGTAGAAACAAATGACCTAGGAATTAATAAAAAATAAGAATTATGCACAAAAATCAACGAAAATAGCCTAATATGTCCATAGCAATCATGGTGGCAAGATTAATTAAAAATAAATAAAAAATAAGACTTAGAAAACAAAAACAAGCATAAATTATTAAAAATCGCCATGGGAACGTTCGTAAATAACGTAACACTTAAAAAGGAGGGGGTCTTGAAATTTGTGATTACAGTGATTACGTGTGTGTTGAATGTTTTTAATTAAGTTTTTATATGTTGATGTATATTAATAATAGTTATGTTAAATAATTAAAAAAATATTTTTAAATAATTTTAAAAGTTTAAATATAATTGATTATTGAAAATTATTTTTAGAAAATAATTGTTTAAAATTTTTATTTATAATTTAAAATTTATAGATTTTATAATTTGTTTATATATTATCAATATAGTATAGTTATTCATCCCTAGTGAATGTTGGTAACCTAAATGATGATGGTGATGCTGTCGAAATATATAGTGAAAAAGATGTACGAATGGCGATTTTTATATAGGTTTAATTTGGGGAAATTAACAGGAATAGGAGAGATGACATGGGCTATTTATTAGTGGGCTATTTAGTGATCCTTATCAACTCAGTTAGATGGGAAAGACTCTTAATCCGGGATTATTTCAAGATAGTCATGAAAATAATTTAAATTCAACCATTTTCTCTCATTTAGTGATTCAATTAATAGAAAACCTGAGGACTTACAGATAAATTGCACAGAAACAGGTGGAAAATCTGCATTATAGAGTTATTAAACTCAAGGGTTAAGTCCCGTGGAGATGCAGAAACGACTAAAACTAATTCAACAACTGGAACTTCAAAGGACCCGAGATCAAGTTGAGCTTAAAGCGCTCCGGCTACGAGTGTGACAACTAGAAGCGCAAGTGACTGCGAGCTGACTAGACAAATCTAGCCGGTGGAATTAGGACTGTCGGAGAAAAAGAATGACACGGAAAACCCGAAGGACCTGATGTTAAGTGCGACAAAAGATCAGAACAAATAAAAATTTGTGTGATAATTGATTTCCTCCTTAAAATAATATATTTAAATAAATATATAAACATATATTTAGTTATTGTCAGTAAACTATAATGGGACCGCAAGAGAAAAAGCCTAGTTAAAAGTTACTTCTAGAGAAGGGACCTAAATGAAAGTCGGACACAGGCCCTTTACTTGCAGTCTGAAAACTCATTTGATAATCAGCCAATATCCTGCAAATCAAGGTGACTATTCACTGGGTCTACTCAGATAGTGAATTCCCTGAGTCCAAGGTGTCGATAGAAAACACGATTCTTCAAATTTCTACGGGTGTCCCAACGAACACGGGACTGAATCCGTATTTGTGCGCTGAACAACCTCGCCGCACACAAAGATTTCAGGGTCTTTGTTTGACAAGGGATGACAGCGAAACCAAATACTATAATTCTTACTATTCTTTAACTCAGGGATATTCAACTGGCGGCCCGCCGAAATTTGAAAAAGGCCCTTTCAATATCTTGGAATATTACACATATATAAAAATATTTGGTGATATCTGCATAAAAACGCACATGTACTTTTTTTATGTATAATATTTGACCTTAAGGCGTATTAAAATAGATCAGCTAATATGGGTTTGTAGTTTTTTAAAAAATATATTTAAGCGATATACATTTCTTGCTTACCCCATAATTTTTGAATGCAGATTCGCATCGATTTGAAATATTTTATTAATACATTAAAATTGATTTTTTTGTAATTAAAAAAATTAAAGAATGCAATGCCACGTATGAATAGTAACCGTAAAGTTGATTCAGAGAACAGAGTATTTCATGATTCATGGACAGACACATTTTTGTTTGTTATACCGTTAATTGGAAGTCGACCTGTTTGTTTGTTGTGCAACGAAAGCGTGGCAGTTTACAAAGTGTCGAATATGAAAAGACATTTTGAAACTAAGCACAGCAAATTCGAGAAAGAATACCCACCAAATACCACTATCAGGCGTGATAAAATAAAATTGATTCAATCTTCATTAAAACGTGCACGACTTATATTAACAAAAAGCATATCGAATCAAGAACGAGCAATGGAGGCATCCCTGAGAGTTTCATGGACTCTTGCAAAGAATAAGAAACCATTTAGTGATGCTGAAATAGTAAAAGAATGTATGCGGGAAGTAATAGACTCAGTATTTAGCGATAATGAAAAAGCGCAGATAATTTCGACTATCAACTCCATTCCACTATCAGACACGACCACCGGACGACGGCTGGATATATTAGGTGAGGAATCATTCGAGATCCTCTGCTCCGCGCTTAAATCAGTGGATAAATATGCAATTGCCGTGGATGAATCAACCGATGGAAATGATGTGGCACAATTGGCCGTTTAAGTTCGGTTTCTTTATAAAGATGTCTTTTATGAGGAATTGTTATGTTTACTGCCACTGATGGAGCACACAGGATCTAATGATATTTACGAAATAATACATATGTTTTTTGTTCAAAATCAAATCGACTTGCAAAAAATGGTCTCTTTGACAACTGATGGAGCACCAGCCATGATTGGCAGAGTGAATGGGCTATCAAAAAGGCTTGCTGATAACAATCCATGCATTGCAACAATTCATTGCATAATACACCAATCTGTGCTGTGCGCTCAACTATCAGAAGAATTAGCTGATACTATGTCTAGCAATCAAACTTATAAACTTTATTCGATCAACTTCATCACTCCAACATAGACTTTTCAAATCATTTCTTACTGAAATAGAAGCTGAATGTGGCGATTTATTAGCACACAATGACGTTAGATGGCTCAGTAAAGGAAGAGTACTACAACGACTCTGGTGTCTACAAGACGAAGTGAAAATGTTTTTGTCGACTAGCAAATTAATAAAGGCAGCAGTGTTCAAAGAAAAACTTGATGATGATAGGTTTAAGATGAATGTTGCATTTTTATGTGATATATTTGGCCATCTGAACGATTTGAACACAAAGTTGCAGGGAAGAGGACACAATGTTGCCGATCTTTATTATAACGTAACTTCTTTTCGGAAGAAGCTAATATTTTTTGAACAAGATATTGAAAGTCGGGAATTTTTACATTTTCCAACCCTCGCAGAGGCAACAAAATCTAATTTGAATGTTGAATGTGTCGCTAAAATGAGTTGTTTTATTCGAAAATTGATTGTAAATTTTAAACAGCGATTTAAGAACTTCACATTTAACGATACTTTGCTCCTGTTCCTTACAAACCCTTTCTCAGCCGGTAAAGAAAGATGTATTGCACGTGTAGCTGCTGAAACGTATACATGGGTTGACGAAAGTACTTTCTTACTTCAGCTTATAGATCTTCAAAGCAATGGGGATTTAAAGACGCAGTTACAAGATAAACAAGTTAGCCTGGAAGTTTTTTGGATACTTTCGGCGTTCAGTTACCCGATTGTTCGTGAAATCGCATTAACTCTACTCACCATGTTTGCTTCATCGTATGTTTGTGAAAGCTCATTCTCGACAATGAACATTATTATGAACAAACAGAGAATGCGCTTAGGATGTAAGAAATTGGAACACTGCTTGCGCATTGCAACAACATTATTCAAACCGGATTTTAAGAAACTGGCAAGTGACAAAAAATGTAGTTTTTCCCATTAGAACACGACTTAATTGGATTAGTATGTGCAGAAAACATAAAATTATGGTTATTCGGGAACAATATATGAAGCTTTTATCCTATAATTTCTTCTTTATTCGCAACTTGCATGTAATTCCTCATCCAATATCATGTTTTAATTCTATAATAATAACAATTTTTATGTTTTTGTAATATACTTTATAAAGTTTTTAACTGTGTTCGTTTTAAATGAAGAATCTTACCAACATTTTCCCGGATTAATATAAAAAACTGGGAGCAGAAATCTAATTACTAAAACGTTGATTTAATATCATCAATTATGCGAATTTTGGTGCTAAATTCGCTGGGTGCTATGAGTCATTAGTTATTTGTAATATTTTTTTCTGTGACGAGTGAACTTTCATCAAATGAGATCGAGGAGTCAATAGAATTATACATTTGTAGGCGAAAAAAATAAAACATGAAATGTTTTGTCCAACCAACCTGATATAGCAGTGATGACATCGGGTTGAAAGCTTAAATGGCTAACAATGTATGCATCATGATTCCATCCCATATCGACGATTCCCGCAGCCCGTTATAGATTCATACGATTAGTATCCTCCACAGAAAATTGTAATTAATGTTGGTCATAATGTAAATATACTTTATTTGTTCATGCATTTCCCAAATTTTATTAGTCGGATAAATAATATATCTAAAGTGGAAGAAAGTCTATGTCACGCCAGCAACGATACAGCATAAATCTTTGTGTATCACTTTAGAAACCATGACGGCTATGTTTAGGAGATAAAACGTTTCGGTAAACAGAAAAGAGAGCTCAGAAAGGAAGCTGCCAACAATATCCATGAAGAATATTGCAAGGCTGTACAACGAAAGTTGGGGACTACCACAAGCATCGGTCCCAAAATTAACGGTAGGTGATTCTTTTTGCTGTGGCAAAAGGGGACATAGAAGGTATGAGTGTCCACTGGGAAATAAATGCCTGATATGTGGCAAGGAAGGACACGGGTTCCGAGATTGTTTTTCGTTACGAAAAGATGTTCCACACCGATATCAAAGAATAGCGTGCATAGAAGAAGAAGATTCAAAATCTGAAAGAAGAGATTACACCGAGAACAGCCAGGATTTTAGAATGGATCACAGCAATATGGAAGATAGATACAATGTCCCTGAGAAATATACTATATTGAGAGAAGATGGGAAAAAACATCAGCGACTCCATGGGTTTCATTTCGTCGGTGGAGTCAAGACAATAAATTGTGAAATAAGAAATGAACGACGAAGAGACGAGCCAGAAGAAGAGATGTACCAGACGGAAGATGGAAGAAATTGGAGTAAAATAATGTTGAATAATGCCGAAACCGAGATGTTATGGGATTCTGGAGCATCAGTAACAGTCATGAGCAAGAATTTGTGGGCGAAAATAGGCAAACCAGAACTTAAACGTAGTATGATATTATTGTGCGGAGTTTTTTCAACTGGAGGTGAAGAAGCAATGGGATACATGACTATACCGGCCACATGGAATCAGAAGACCAAAATGATCACAGTAGTAGTGGTAAAAGAGATCAAACCCGAATTCATAAGGGGCATTGATACAATGAAAGAGTTTGGAGTAAAGTTAATGAAAATCGATAATATAGAAATGTCATTGATAAACAAATTTTACACTGATGAAGAAAGAAATAAATAAAACACTAGTGGCGATGGCAGGTGAGAATAATAAAGATATTGAAGGAATGATCAGGGAATACGGCGGAATTTTTATGGCATCGAAATTCGATCTGGGATTTACAAACTTAGTTCGACATGAGATGCGGATAACAGGAGGCCCAATAATGCAACATCCTCGACGTCAACCGATGCACATGGAGAAAAGGATCCAAAAACTGATAAAAGAGTTAATGAAAGCAAATGTTAATCGGTGTTGCAAGAGTCCTTGGAATGCCCCGTTAGTGATAGTAGGGAAGAAAGATGGATCTATCAGGATGTGTGTAGATTATCGTGGATTAAATTCCATAACAGAAAAAGAGTCATTTCCTATGCCTAACACCAAATTCTTACTAGACTGTCTCGCGAATGCAAAAATATTTTCGTCAATCGATTTAGGTCAGGCGTATTATCAAGTGGAGTTGGCTCCAGAAATTCAAGAAATGACTACATTCAGTACAAGAGAAGGACAATTTTGCTTCAATAGACTACCGTTTGGCTTAACAACAGCTCCTGCAACATTCCAGAGATTGATGCACACAGTGCTAGAAGGAATGCTATTCAACGGAGTAGTAGTTTATCTAGATGATATCTTGGTATATGGTAAAAGTCTATATTATATTTTATATTTTATTATATTTTATATATTTTTTATTATATTCTATATTATATTTTATAAATTTATATTTTTTTTGTTTTTCAAGGAATTTATGCATCAAAGTTTTTCGGGTCCATAGCATAATACATATATTACCAGCAACAGACAAAAATCATTTGCATATCTGACCAACAGGACTTTGGAACAGTTTTTAAATGTTCTTTTACATTATTTGTCCGTCTTTGTACATTTGTCGACTGTTGTTTTATTAACATTGGAGGTTGACATTTATTAATATCCGACTGATGGATTCTTTTCTCGACACATATTTGCTTGTTCCGCTCTGCGGTATTTCTTCGCGACTCTCCTGGATTGTTGTAATACCAACCTGATTGTTGATGTCTGTATATTTTCTCTGATTGCTCTCAATTTTTCTGATGTTTTGATAGTCAAATATTACATTTTGTATTCTTTCGATTATTTCGCTTTTGATTCTCGTGTCTGGAGTTCTTTGTAATTCTAGTTCGCTGCTCGTTACCACTTCCATCATATTGATTTGTATTACTCTTCTTTATTGTTTCTCACACATTTCTTCTATCTTTTCCCTCTGGCTGTCGTCGGTAGTTAGTTTCATTATAACAACTTTCAACATCTATATTTTTGTAAATTAAATAATATCCAATAAGATATACTAACGAAATCGCCGATAATTCGATATAAAACACGTTATCTCGTATATTTTAGAAATCTTTGTAAAGATCTTGACCTGGTAGTTCAAAGTAGATTGTAACAATTAGGTGACTCAGTGAAAGTTAAAAGGAAAATGTGACAAAAGAAAATGGGGTACTATACCTTCTACGGTAACCCATGAACCCAGAGGCTCGTCGGGTCATTAGCAGTTCTTATGATAGAGCACAACTGTTGCCGACAACCACTTGCTAAATTGCAGCACTAATGTCACTTGCGACGGGCTTTTAGTGCCCCAATAAAATAATTATGTGCGGTTGCTAGGGAAAGTTGAAACATATCGAAGGTACAGAATATACATATAAAGGTGAAAATTCTCCCAACAAGTAATCCACCACATCTAACCATTGTACAGCCTATAGATATAATTTTTAAATCAATACTTTCGTCATTCAAATTGTATGATGTTTGGGGTCAAATATACATATATACATATGTATATTTTGTGGTCTATAATATAGAGAATCATTTTGTGATTCAAATGTTGTCATAAAACATTTTAAAAGGGTTTGGAATACGAGTATTTAAAGTTTAAACAATAAAATTTACAGCCTATGTAACAAGTTTGGGGGAAAGATGTTTTTTTCATCAGCAGACTAAACCTAGAATACGAATGTTGTCACCAAAACACAAACCCTGTTGTAGCCAAAACATATCTTTGTGAGGGCAAAAAGAAAACAGGGACAAAATTGTATGCTATTTATTCAAATAAAGTTAGCCAAACTAAATTTATATTCGATTATGTGATATTTAACAGTTAAGTTTTCATTTTCGCTCGAACCAATGTTTGCTGATCATTCAATTAATAAACTACTGGAAATTGAATTTGAAGAATGTGTCAATAATTTTTCTTTGTCTCCTATGGTACCTAACACTTCAAATATTTCTGTTGGCCATTTCAATGTACTGCAACGTTTCTCAACCTTTCTGTTATTGCGACCCAGTTTACCAACGTAAATATTCTCGCCCCCCCCCTTTTTGATGTACTGAAAATTATAGTGTCATAATGAAAACGGTCCGATATTCGTATATTTAATTTTATTGGTAAAATGCGACTGTAAAGAAATACAAAACCGAAGAAGTACATATAAACTTGATTTTATTAACTATAAACAAACCTCTAAGCATGTTAGCAAGATTTTAAAAATACTTTGTTGCTGAAGAAAAATTTCTATGAAGTTACGAGTGGGTTAGGGATCCATATCACAATTGATAAAATTCATTTAATTAATTTTTATTTAATTTAATAAAAATTAGATTTTTGAATTTTTGGCTGGTTTGGATGACGAGTTTGCGACATTAAAACGAAGAGCTTTGGAAATACTTTTACCGCTTTCAACATCTTATCTTTGCGAAACCTGATTTTATGCGGTGGCTTCGTTGAAAACAAAATACAGATCACAGCTAAATATAGAAAAAGAACTTAGGGTATCAATATCTTTGCAATGAGAAAGAGGCTCAAGGAAGTCATTAATTAATAACATAACATATTTAACTGGTATTTGCTTCATACTAGTAAACTTAAATAATAAATAATTTATTTGTAATGTTATATATATTTTTTAATTATCCAATTTCTTTTATTTAACCTTCAACAAAGTTTTAATTTTGTTTTTAAATATACTCCCGCCCTCCTTGTAATAACGCCGCGCCGCCACAGGTTGAAAATCGCTGATGTACTAGTTGCTATGATAATCCTTACATTAATAGCAATACCACCCCACTGGAAACACTCATAAAAACTATAATTTTAAGAGCATCCGTAAAATTTATAATCAAATTAGACAAAAAGCATTAAAATAAAAATCAATATATCATTGAGTATATTTAAATATAAAATTTTGTCAATTATAATATATAATAGCTTCAATAAGCAGTCGACAACAATAAATTAAAACCAATATTATACTATTTTATAATATGAAAGTAATTGACAAAGTGAACAAACAAAAAGTTATCTTCATCATTCCAGCATAGTATAGTTGTTCTTGTCGCGGAATGGTTTTATTACAATCTTGTCAAATATTGAATCCGATAGACTTATATTACTTTTCTAATTCTTGCGTTTGAAGAAATTCCTGAATTTCTTAATTTATACATAAATTATCGATCCGACATTTCCCATACATCATTCACCATCTTTATTTGTAGAAATCGATTTATACTGTAAGAATCATCTTTATATTTTTCTAAATTAAATAACTTTAGAATCAAAATAGAGTTCAAAATATCATTGATGATTTCCAAATACCAAACATATACAAGTGTCAAATCTTCATCGAATAATTAATAATTTGGATGGATAACTAAATGTGAATTTTATTCTAACTTAGAAATGAGTTGTTCAAATTCTAGCTGTAGATCGCATTTCCTTTCAACTCCAATACTTACCCGTCAATCTATAATGATTCATTTACGGTTGGAATAAGCTTTACAATCAAAAATTCGAAACCAAAATAACTATTTATCAAGTAAATTACATAAATATTTTGATTAATCACTGATAAATATTTTTAAAATTTATCTCACTTTAATATAAATCAATTTCATTTTAGAATAAATTTTTCTTTTCCAATGAATTTTGTATTTAGTGTTTATTTGGCACAGAAATGTGAAATTCAACAATTTTTACAGTAATTTCAATATTTCATTTTACCTAAATTTAACAAGGAATTTTCCTTCACGCCACGAGAATATTCAATGTCAGTTCTTAAGAAAAAATGAGTTTCGTTGAATGAATATATTTTTGTTAGTATTTCCGTAGTCGGTTTGGTAAAGAAATATTATTTTTTGTGTAAGCCCTTTCAATGTACGGTGTTTAGTTGCTATGAGAATTTAATACATTGAAACCTGCCTATTGGGTTTGGATCAATGGCTTTCATCCCATAAGTATCAAATTACACTAAAAAATTTTCATAAATTTAACATATTTTCAAAATTAAAATTATTACTATCAATAATTAAAATATATAAATGACTAATAATATTTTTAATTAGATGCAATTCATTGAAATGATTCAAAATTGAATTGTGTAAATTATATTCTATATTATTTGTCCGCAAATTACTTTTTTTCTTTTTCGGTATTATAAAATAATCGATTTATAAATTCGTTGAAGCAGAATTAATACGATCAAATGTCAAAAATAACAAATTCACTATCTCTTTTCTGATTGGCTACCAGTGATTAATCAACATGCTTGTGGGCGTATCAATGATAGTGTGAAATTATAAATAATCAATAAAAATAATTATAATAACAAAAAACCAAACATCGCAATAGAAAAAAGATTGATAGTTGTCAATATGTATTTCATCTGATATATCATTTTACAAAACTATAAACTATACATAATCACCATCATCATTTTATGGTAGTAAGGTAGCGGCATCATATTTATTACTATTATCAATTCACCTGTACAATTTTGTACCATTTTGTATATGTCTACTGGAATGTTTACTACTACTACTTACTGGTGGTGCCGCTGCCACTGCCGCCGCCTTGTGCAGATATTTTGAACCATTATCGTTGTTTGAAGGTGACGAGGATCGCTGTCGTTTCTTACTATATCTTTTCTCAGAATTTGATGAATTTGGAGAACCCAGTTTCAGTTTGAAATACTCCTTTGAGCCATTATATTCACCGTGTCCACGGCGACGCTTATCTGAATTATATTCCTCTTCACTGTCGTATGATTTTCGATATTTCTTATCCGTATATTCTCCTCTTTTATCAGAGTACTTTTTATGAGTTTTTCGTTTTTCCTGTGAATGGTCACGGCCTTTTTTAGGACTCCTAGATCGATATCTACGCTCATATCGTGGGGATTGACTGGGACTTTTCCTAAAGATTAAATATATCAATAAAAATATGATTTGCTATTCTACCTGGATTTGTGATTCTTTTTACGATGAGAGGAATTTTTCTCAAGATTTTCTTTGCCTTTAGTGTCGACATCTCGTTTATCCTCTGTGTCACGATCGGATTTTTTAGATTTGCTTTCAGTAGTAAATGAGTTAAGATTATTGTTATCTTGTTGCTCCTTCTTTTCTTGGGCAATTTTTTGATTCCTTGCTTCAATTTGAGCTTTACGGAGTTGAGCAACTTTCTTCTCAAGTTCTGTCACATCTTGTTTCTTCAACGAATATAACTTTAAAATAGAAAGACTAATGGTTTCTAATGTATCTTCTGACACATTGAAAATCTCGAAACAGTTAGTTCCCAAGTGGCACTGCAAATGCCTGGATGCTAAAAATATACAAGCACAAGCTATCGTTTCTGGGTGATAGCAGGCGAACACGGTTGTCCGTAAACTGTCATTCATATAATTCCTAAAAAAAATCTATGTAAAAGCTTCCATTGTGGGGCAAATATGCGAGAAGACTGTTTCAACGACGACCACCATCCGAAGATATCGAAATCAAATAAAGAATTTAATTCATTGCTGTTCTGACACATCCAACATTGAAAGATTTGTTTGCCATTTGAAAACGAACAGATTTCACCTCTGAACATAAATTCAACTAAGCTCAAGATTTAATTTTAAATCCGACAAGGCAATATATATACTTTTAATAATTGATTATAAAATTGCAAATTTGTTAATATTATTATTTAATATATTATCATTTTAAAGCTTGGAAATAAGTTATAATGAATTTTATCAAACCAGCTACTTTTGATTTATCGATTATAAATTGCTTGCATATTAGACAAATGGTCCGGAATTCCTCCATTCCTCGGCCACTTTTCGTCTTCAACCTTCACCATCTTTCAGAACGTGTCTCAACATCACTGAAATATAACTGACTTTTAATTCAATATTTTAATTCTTTATGACAAATTACACCACATCAATTTTTAATCTCAGCAAAATGAACTCATTTAAACTGTGAAAATCGCAAGCAATTCCCTTGTTACAGTACAGGTTTTATTCACTTTCAGTTTGATATTTTATCCCCATAGCTGATCCGATTAGTGATTTTAATAACATTATTGCCAAGATTTGAAAATGATAAAATATTTTACCTAATTATTTGATTGGTTAGAATTTATTAAACATGTTTTATAGAAAAAAAATGAAATTATTATTTAAGTCTTAACAAATATTACGAAAGAAATAATTTAGACAATATTATTTTTCAACGATAAATTAATTATTTAAAACTTATTACAATTATTTGTTGTTTATATTAATGTTAAGTATCTTTTTAATATTGAATATTTTTTAATCGGGAAATTTTGTCAACCATTAAAAATTTATGAAATACTCGAAAACATGTCATTTGGTATGATATAATGAAATTTTATGGAGATAGAAACAGTAGAAATAAAGAATTGTTATTTTAAATTCACGGATAGTAAAAACAGAACAACTGTTAGCTACTTAATTATTTTTTATTAATTATAATTTTTATAATGTTTT
>CAUHTR010007835.1:0-29578 GCA_959609185.1 Schmidtea polychroa
TTCTTTCCCCCTTTTGTACTTGTTACTTAATGATGACTGTAATGTATTGTAATTATTTATTTTTCTTGGTTTTATTAACCGTATGTAATAAATGTAAATTACAATTCTTCACATCGTACGTGGCGAAGGTTTTTATTTTATGTTTGTAAAAAAACAAACTATATAGTGATAATTTACCATAGTAAATTATCACTATAGGAAAAAATTGAATTTAAAAAAATCTATAACTACAAATTAAAAATTATCAAAACAAGAAACAGGTATTTCCCGTGAAATCTTTTCTGCTATTAAACAAGGAATTAAGTAAATTGGGAAATTTCAAGATCCAACAGTTATAATTCGGGAGCTCTCCCAACGACTACTCAAAGGATTAGATCAAATACTCGTATAATCTCGAACCATACACTTACTTTTTCATATCCCATTATTATTCGAACTTAAAAAGCTTACTCAAAGATTAATCACTGAAGAAAAGCTATATTGTCAGAAGTAACCTTATATTGGTTTTTGGTTAATAAAAATTTTAAAGTGTTATAATAATTGTTGTATATTAATTTGATTTTCTTTTTTTTTGTACTATTCGCGTCAAAACAAAACACAGCCTGCACCCCGATTGTCCCGCCACATTTTTTTTATCGGTGACTCTTTCGGGCTCATCAATTTTCCTTATTGCATTAAATAACAATAAAAATAACATTATTACAATGACCTTTGTTTTAATTTCTTGTTTGCTTTATTTTGTTTGATTTATCTTTCTCGTTTCTCATTTTTTTATTTCTGTTTTCTTTTCCGAGTTCCCATAGATCGTTCCGTTTGCCATGACGATTTTCCCCCGGGTAACTTTATTTATTTTTCATATGTTTTTTTTTAATTTTTAACATTTGCGAAAAAAAGAAAATCAGTTAATCATGTTTACGTGTTGTGGTTAATATAGAATCGGTAAGCTACTTGGAATTTCGAGAGTTTTATCGCGACTAGGGTTAAATGGACTTAATAACTTTGATTATGTCTCTCGTCTTTAGATATCTTATTGAATGGTTCCTTTGTAACGGTTTAACCACTATATTCATTTCTCGCTTCGCCTATGGAAATTTGAGCAATCATTTCAGAAATGGTATCTACAGTAATTATAACATTCTATTTTCTTGTTATAGGTTTCATTATACGCTAATTCGTAACTTGAATGTGAATTTGAAGACCTACTGAGATCTTTTTTCATCATTCTTATAATTTTTCTCCCAACAAACTTTGCCAATTTTTCACTTTATCTCCTTTACTCTTTCTCCGCAATTCTTTGATACAATCATCAATTTATCTAGCAATGATTTTGTTATCTTCTGAATTAAATTTTCATAAATCAAACCAAGGCTCAATTCAGAGCTCGTCTTCATTTTCTCTAAATGGATAATCAAGGTTCCTATGCATCGCTTGTTTCCATTGTAATTTAATTTGAGCTATTCAAGCGTAGACTATTAATTTTAATTGTTCTACTATTAATTATTGACGTATGTTTAGTAACATCTGTTCTTTGGATCCTAGATAAATTTATTTAACGAATTTTCAAAACTTCATTTATCAAGATAGAATTTGCAATGAATAAATTATATTACAAAAATATAGATTATTAATTATGAGAATTTTGTAGCTAATAAAAAATTAACCTGTTTTGTTGAGGATTCGACTATTGCAATACAAACACAAGCTTTGTTACTATTTGTCTTATCAAATGAAATATCAATTCCTCCAATAAATCGCAAATCATCCGGAATTCTTTAGTAAATTATTATTTATTAATAACTAAAAATTAAATTACGAACAAAATATCACGAATATTTTTAATTTTGAAATCCAATTTCTCTTGCCACGGCTCTGAGTTCTCCACAATTAAAAACTTTTTCAATTCAACTTGTTTCCTGTAATTTTGTAATGAAAACTTAAAGCAATAAATTATTTACAATTTCCAGCTTTCACAAATATTATTTATTTCTGATGTGCTCATTAGAATGATATCAAAGTTGAATTGATCAATTATTGTAAGTTAAAATAAATTTTAAATTTCCACAATATTAAAATAATTTATATTTAATATGATATATTAAATTAAAAGCAAACTATTTAATAAACATTTAAATATACCTCATAAAAATAAAATATTAAAACAATCAATATTATGAAAAAAAAATTATTTTGTGACATGATTAAATAAAATAATTTGGAAATAACTATGAAAACATAAATATAAATTTGTGATTAATTTTTGAAATTTCTTAATTATTTATTATTTTAAAATAACAATAAAAATTAATTTTCTGATTAAGGTTAGTTAATTGTTGTTTTTATTTACAAATTGTTTGGCAAGAGCCAAAAAATGGAAATCTTGTTTTAATGAGTCGGAAATACATTGCATAAGAACCACACCAAGTTGAATTAAAATCTATGATTTTGCATCAAATAATACAAAAAGTGAGAATAAATAAAACAGATAAAACAAGAAGCTGCAATAACCAATATAGTTAAGAGAAAAACCATACATTTGGCAAACCAGCAATTGGCGTCCGCGGGGGAGGGGCAAGTGGGGCACTTGCCCGTCTTGAAATTCATAAACCACTCCATTTATCGATTAATTTAAACACATTTTGATAGATGTTATATTGATTATATGTGCCATTTGAAGGTATTTTATATCCAACATTTTGTTGAACCTTAAAGGGTGTGTCATTTAAATGTTATAGGGTTGCTCACAGTACTGATATCGACTCTTCCTTATATGCCTTCATGATTATCTTACTTTTTACTATCTATTTACCAGTGGCAACAACCATGTTGGTAATGTACATAGTGGCTGAAAATCAATAAGCAGGTGGGCTCCAATACTAGAACTGTTCCTGCTTGGTTTTTCATTTTCGGGTTCAGAACTGCCGATAGAAGGTCTTAAGTCACTTTTCATTGTGTATCCATTTCTTAGATTATTGTTCCTTCTGTTGAGGATACCTAAATAGCGGATAATATAATAAATGAGTAAATTACCTGGGGGAAAATCATCATGACAATCGGGACGATTTAGGGGAAGAAAACAAAGGTAAAAAGAAATGAAAAAATGAGAAAACGTAACCAAACAAAAGAAAACAAACAAGAAAGCAAAATAAAGAGTTATTATTAATTAATTAGTACAAAGGAGAAAAGAAAGCTGGACCCCTCGTTGTGTATAGGAGGAAATATAGGTGAGTGGTATCAGTCAAGTTCCGGGTCGCGGATTGTTGTGGCATCGTCGTCCCAGGATAAAAGTATGGGGATCAATCAGGATCAGTGTCAATAAATGTGATTAGGTTCAGGATCAGTGTCAAAAATATGATTAGGTTCATGGATCAGTGTCAATAAATGTAATTAGTTTCAGGATCATTGTCGATAGATAAGAAAACGCAAAGTCGCAATTTAAGTCAAAGCATAAACATAATAAGTTCCGAGGGGAGATCAATCGTTTGCAGGATCGGGATCCAGGCAGGTACTGCTTGTGGCTCGTATTGGTGGCAGGTCTAGCTTGTGATCAGTTCCGGTGGTGGGTGGCCGGTCCCTGGAGCAGTTTCCATTTGCAGATCGATCGAGTA
Source organism: Schmidtea polychroa (assembly GCA_959609185.1). Classification (NCBI taxonomy): domain Eukaryota; kingdom Metazoa; phylum Platyhelminthes; order Tricladida; family Dugesiidae; genus Schmidtea; species Schmidtea polychroa. The sequence goes on from CAUHTR010007835.1 coordinate 3,606, forward strand.
ACAGGTCCCCGTGGAAGGTTCGGGTAGCAGGTCCGGGTAGCAGGTGGCCAGTGCAGGAAGCAGTCTGGAGGTTCGGTTCCAGCGAGATGGTTCCGGTGGACGTGCGGATTGGCTCTAATAAAAATTATAGGGCCTGGCATACCACCCAAAGGGACAAGGCAAAAATATATACTACAATGATAAATAAGATATTGATTAATAATAGTAATAGCGAATGATACTAATGAGCTATAGAAAAATATATGAAAAATTATATATAAAAATAAATATATGTTGAGAGATAGAAGGATATGGTTATTGGGGGATGGGTTTCTCATTGCGATGATTCCTTGTAGGTGTGTTCCCTATAGATGTTATAGCTGCTCTGAATCGCGGCCAACCCAATAACCCAACACTTCTTATCTTCTTCATAAAAAAATGCTATTTAATGTTACATTCGACAATGTTGCGCAGGGATCCACCTTTACTTCCGATTTTATAAAGGTTATCCTGGATTTACTACAACAATTAATGTTATTCAGTGTGCTCTTCAAAGAATTTGAGTAGGGATCTGCCCTTATTTCTAATTCTGAACTATTGAAAATTCGTCGAAACCGTCTTTTACTCTGTCTATTTCGGTGTTTTCTTAACTGATACCTCAGAATACCTGATTCACTTGTGACACGATCATTCTAAACGGGTTACGCGGAAAAATCTATAGCTAAGTCCGTCCTCTCCTCAAATAATTTGGGTGTCTAATAATTTATCTAAATCTAGGCACGCGTAACTACTACTTAACTAATTAAAACAAATTCGAATTTTTCAAATAAAACTAGTGTTTTAATTATTTATTTCTTACAAAAATTTCTAATACTTTATTTTAATTATTTTAATATTTTTTTTTATAGTTTTCTTTTTAAATATAATTTCTGATATCTCCGTTTAAATTTTCAAATTGTTTTCTGATTTATTTTATGTAATATATTATATTAAATATAATGTCATATTTGGTGCATTATTTAATCATCTCAGTTTAATGTTTTATTATTTTTTTGCAACATTTTATTTATTGTTAATAATTTGCTATAATTTATTTATTTTGCTGAAGATTATAAATTGTATTTAAAGAACAAAACTAAACTTCAGTTTTTGCCCAATAATTTATATTTTATTTGAAGCATTCTCCAGAACCTCAAATATATATTTTCCTAACTTGACACATTTTATGTTATTGGTTTTTAGTCCCATATTTTATTTCTTAAAATATGGGCAATTATTTTTCTACTTTTTATTTTAACAAAAGTAGCAAAACTTGGATTGGTCTCCCTAGCTGGTCTTTTGACTTTATTCTTGGTCTGTTTAAAAATGGATTTATTGAAAGAAACTAAACACACGAAAGAACTCTATCTGGAACAGCAATGGGATAAATCAACTTCAAAGCACCGGAAGGTTTATTGCAGTGTAGTTCGTCGACTGAATAAGTGCATTAATTATAATAGTGAACAAATTGAAAAATATCAATTTAGTGGCATTTTCTATTAACATTAATGTGAATAATTTTTACATACTCTTAATTATAAAAAGATCATATATTTAAAAATTTTTTCACATATTTTAATGTTTATTATCTAATTACTTGTGTTGGGTTATAGAGTTGGTGATAAATTTAAATGTTACTCTGACTCCAAGCGTGTCTTTGACTGATCCACAAATAACACTTGACAACAGAAATCTTTTTTGATAATCACAAATAAACTATCGCTTTACACCGACAATCAATTCAACACTCTGCTTGGTAACTATACAAAGCTTATTACAACACTCAGTGAGGAATAGCACTTGCGTATAACACCGGATTGAAAAATCACCAGCTACTGATTGGTTTAACAACTGGGACTTTGAGCTGGTTGTTTTCTTTGACCTTCTTCACAACTTTATTTAAAGACTCAAGTAACTTCTTTTCTTTTAATTTTTCAACTGATTCTTTTTTTCAAATCTTTTCCAATAATTATTTTCTTTATAATCATTCTTCACAAATCATTTTCCCGATAACGTTTTGTCCGACTCTGCCTAATTTGCTATTTATTTTTGTCTCACTGTTGTCTTAATTTGTCTCTCCCTTTCCGTCTCATTTTCGCGTCACTTTTTGTCTCTAATCTCCTCTTTTCTGTGTCCGATAGTTTCTCTTTATATAACTTGCTTATATTGTGGCACTCAAGATAATCAAATGATTTCCACTTTCTTTCTCCTGCCTTTTCCAACTGTTCCAGTTTTATCTCTGACGGCTTTCAAGATAGCTTCCCTTTTTTGTTCAACCGCCTTCTCCCGGCAATTACGTTATCACTGGCAAACTGTCGAGATAAGAATATTGTTGTTTTTCTGTTTTCCCGATTTCGAAATTTCTTTTCCTTTTTGTACTAATTAATTAGTAATGACCTTAGTTTTTATTTCCTTTTATTTCATTCCTCTTTCTCATTTCCTTTTACTTCCTGTTTTCTTTTCTGAGTTCCGATAGATCTTCCCGTTTGTCATGACGATCTTCCCCAGGTAATTTTATTTATAAATTGTTATTTAGGTATCCTCAACACTTGTTTGAAAATTAATAATTAACCAATTCATCGTGTGTCCTGATACGAAAAAAGCATAGGAAATGTAGAGGACAACATAACACATCAAATTATGTAAGAAAAAAATTACAGATTCATAAATTTTTTTCATACCGCGGCGAGGAGTTATAGAAAATATTTGGTTTAAAATTACGAAAATTTGTTTCCATTTCTATTTCAGAATAGTTCTATAATTTTTGGAAAAGCCTATTTTATCTTTAATTTTTTATTAAAAGGAAAATAAAATGACAAACACAAAAAATATATTCTTAAATTTCCGTAATAAATATTAAAATTTTCTTAAAAACAAAATGATAAACGTGAAATCTGATAGAATTTGAATAAATAAAACAAGCGATTATCAAAACAAATTCAATAATATAAAATAAAGGACATTAAATAAATTCTGGCTTAAGCCAACATTTCTATGTTAATCTCATTTGATAAAAGATCTAAAAATAATATCAATTAAACAATTAGAAATAATTGAAAATAAAAAGAAATAAATTGGAAAATTAACAACTGAAATTTATGATATTGGTCACTCGTAATATGTATTAAAACGCCAAAGTTTTAATATTTTTACATTTGCATTTAAAATCTTCTAATTTCAACTTTGATCTGTTTTTATATACAATTTTATTTACCTTCATTTCTTTCAAGACTTGAAAATAAAACATTGGATCTGTAATTTGATAGAATAGCAAATAGATGAAAATATTTTTGGATCTTCTGTCAAAATGAAAACTTTTATGATTTTTCCATTTTTTAAATTTTAATTTTCTTATACGCAGCTCTTATTAATCGTTTCATTTTTTCCGACATCAAGAAAATATATAAATATAAGTTTTGAAAATATTGGCTAAACTTTTTTGGTTAAACTACGCGTTAAACACTATTAAAATGTTAAATAATAAACGTAAAACTATTTGTATTTGATTAGAACCAATTCTTAATTTATACGCCTGCAACTCATATAGTAACGCCTGGGCAATAAACACAAGACTAAAATTGAAAGTTTGAACTTGTTAAAATTATGCTGTTGAAAGAACTAATATTAAGTTCCTGTCAGTAATGAACCAACCAGAAGCAAAGATAAAACATTTTTTATTTTGATTGTATGTTTCATTTGTCACTTGGTTGAGCATTGCTTTCTTTGCACACCGGCACGGTAAAGAATGGCATCCTCTTACCATGAAAGAATTAATGACAAAATACTTTAAGCTTCAGAAATGTCGTCAATAATTGTTGCCAATAAAAATATGGTTACAAGAGCAGAAGAATTCGAAAGAAAATAAATAAATAATGAAAAAAGTAAAACAGTGTGAGAGAAACAAATTAAAATTAGAAATGTGAGTGATTTGTACAGAAGATATCATAAAACAGTAAAATGGTAAACAATTTAATGAAATAATTAAACATACATGGCAATGATTTAATTATAAGATAACGCCAATCAAACATTCTTTTCACGATATATTTCGACAGTTTTCCTGTTATCATCAGGTGGGATATAATAACTATGTAAATAAAGGATTTTAAACAAATTTATTATTTATATAAAAATTTTTTTATTTAATAAAAACTTTTAATTATGTTTTAAAAATTATAATTAAATTAATATATTATTTTTAAAAATTTTAAACATTCTGGGTGTGATTTTGATGAAGTGTGTGAGTCTTATGAGTCAAATAAATTAAATAGTGTGAGCAAGGATGATGAGCCTAAATTTGTATTATTATTGCCGTACTCAGAAGGTTTAAAGGATTATAAAGTGAAGATAAGAAAGCAGTTAGGGAATTTAAACTATAGGATAGTGTCAACTTCATGGAAAGTACGCCATATGTTTATCAATAAGTCAAAATCTCCGGCCGAATTGTGTTCCGATCTCGTTTATCAGTTTACATGTAATGGGTGTAATGCCAAATACATTGGAGAGACTTCCCGTCATCTCTGTATTCGAGCTCGAGAACATTATAGACCGAAGGCTTTGACCCATATTAGTGAGCACAATAAGGGCTGTAAGATTAACATAGGTATTAGGGTGGGTCGAAAATTTTTTTTTTCTCCAAACATGCCTAAAAAAGTTGTGCTTATGCTAGAAAATGAAATATCCCTGCAAAAGACTGCTGTTTAAAAGGGTTTACAGGTCCCAACTTTTGTTTGTATGTATTAGTACTATCCCAGTAAAAATGCTCGCACATGTGCCATTGTAAATTCATCCTGCAAGCAGTCACACGCTTGCAGAAAGACCATTTTTGACATGCTCTATTCACAAGTCCAAGCTAACGCGTGCATGTATAGAGAGGTTAATTCACGGAAGCACCTTCACACAAGCACTCACAAAGACAATTTCTTCTGAACAATACTAACACACACACTACAGTCAACACATAATCCACATGGATACTACTAGTCAGTCTAAACTCAGATAATTTAATTTGTTTCGATTGGATGTCAAGTGTTTGCTGGACATAATTAAAAAAGTTAACTTGATGATTCACTTTTATTTTGCCAGAGCTGAGTACAGAAGAGCAGTTATGAAGGGACAGAGAAATAAGCAATTTCGCAAAACAAGAAGTTTGGTCAAACTTGTGAACTACCCAGAAACCAATTACCTACTTGTGAAGATGTGTTTCGTGATTACTGTTACAATGAGAAATGTACGCAATTTCATACTGGCTTTAACGAACAAGCAACTCTTCTCGCAAATAAGGCGAAGGAAATTTATATGAAGGCAAGTATCCCAACTGTTGAGTTCAGTAGTATTGTGGTTCGTGTCAAGCGACTAATATCAAAAGTGCGTGAATTAGAGAAGTATCCAGTATGCAAGAGGTCATCTGCCAAATTTCAAGATAAGTTAAGCTCGTTTTCCAAATTGTTTGACATATGTTGCTGCAAATGTTTTAATGATGGTGCTCGTGGAAGAAGTCAGTGTACATGCCGATTGGCCTTGAAAATTCCTACCTTAGAGTGGGAGTTCTGGATTGACCAACAAACTACCAGAAACATGAAAATCGGAAATACGGACAGACAGGAAACCTCAAAATTGAAGAGAAAACAAACGAAAAGCAGCCCTACAGGAAAAGGAAAACAAATGAAAAATGAAATAATGGACACTGAAGTTAACGATCTACATCCGACCTCAAGAAGTGACACGGAGAGTGAAGCCGCTAGTGATGAAAGTAAAGATAAGTTAGACAATTCAACAGAAAGCTCAGAGTCAAGCGTAGAAGAATGTGATGAATTTCAAAATAGAAGACATTATCCTGAATTAAGTAAAGCTGTTGACAGATGTGGTGTGAGCAACAGAGACACGTGTTTGCTAGTAAACGCTTTTCTGAAAGATATGGAACTGTTATCCTCTCAAACAATCATCGATCCCGCAAAATTACGGCGTCAGAGAAAGTACTGGAGGGAGAGAGAAATTGAACAGCATTCAGCAGAAGCGAAAAACTTGATTTGCCTCGGTTTCGACGGGAAACAAGATTTCACCTTACTTCATAGAAGGATCCTAAAAGAGGAGCATTATGTGATTGTCGCCTTTCCAGGGGATACATATATCGATCATGTTGTACCTCAAAGTAGTAAAGCTGTGGATATTGGCAAAGAAATCATGTCAATCATCGTTAGCACGCAGTCCTCACTGACCCTTCAAGCAATTGTGTGCGATAGAACCAATACAAACACCGGAAAAAATAATGGAATAATCAGAAGACTCGAAAAAAGCCTAGGGCGACCTCTACAATGGCTGATATGCTTGTTGCATGCAAATGAATTGCCATTCAGGAAGTATTTTTCAGTCGTCGATGGTGGAGAAACAAAAGGTCCAAAAACGTCATGTGGTGAAATAGGAAGCGTTCTTGATTTTGATCCAAAAGACAAGCCCGTAGTAGCCTTTATGTCCCTTTCTGGAAAGGTCGTAGATATTAGTGAAAATGTCAAGAAAGAATTGAACACTGATCAATTGTATTTCCTCAGAGTATGCTTGGCAGTCCAGAAAGGGTACCACAACAACAAGGATGTCCCTTTTCTACAAATGGCACAACCAGGAAATTTGAATCACAGTCGCTGGCTAACGAAAGCTAATAGAATTCTGCGACTATATATGTCCGAAACTGCTCCATCTGAACCTCTCATGCGAATAGTGAAATTTATTGTCAATTTCTATGGACCGTCATGGTTTTATATAAAGATTCACTCGTCATGCCAAGATGGTGCAAGAAATATTTTTTATATGCTCCAACTTCTGCAGGATTTGGATCCATCAGACCAAGAAATCATCTTTCCTGTCATTCAGAACAACAATTACTTCTCACATCCAGAAAATATACTCCTAGCTGCTGTTGGTGATGATGATGAAGAAATCAGAAAGTTTGCAACAGAAAAAATCATAACTGCAAGACAAAATTTTCTCCCTTCCGAAGTGATTCGCACTATGGACAAGAATACTGTCTTTCTTCAGTCGTCTGCTACATCATATGCTGACATGATTGACTGGACAAAATGTAATTTGACGCCTCCCCCTCTTTTATCTCATATATTGGATCATGAATTGAAGATGAATAAGAAAATTACATTAGAACAATTTCCCTGTCATTCTCAAGCCGTTGAAAGAGCCATCAAAGATGTTTCTTCTGCCAGTTGCAAAGTGTTTGGTCACAAGTCCAGACATGGTATGGTACTACTGTGTAAAAAATCAAGGAAGGAATTGCCCAAGGTGCAAAGCAAAGCTGATTTCATGTGACTTCTTTTTATGCCCTCGCTAATACATTTCTAAACTTTTGGCTGGATGTTTTTAATAAAAAATAATTTCGAAAGTTGATTTTGTCTTTGAAAAGGATAATTCAAATTTGGCCCTTCCTAATCACTGACGTTGTCAGGATATATTTCAATGCGGGATGAGGACACAGAATATACTATCTCAGCCCAAGAGAGTAAATAATATACTTATAAGCTCTTAAGAAAGCTACATCTAAATATGGACAAAGGCGCAAAACACATTCCGACACTTGCCAAATTACATTGTTTTCACACTTATGTTGAACTGCATTTTCGGAGAAAAGTTGGGAGCAGTAAATGTCCATAAATCTAAGTAAAATGGTTTGATTCGATTTTTCTATACCAAAATACAACTTTTTAACCATGTTTCCTTTCTTGAACTCAAAATTTATTAACATTCGACCCACCCTAATAGGTATGTCTGATTTTAAAATTTTAAAAGATTTCGATAAATATTGGGAACGTGTGATTTGTGAGGCGTTATTGATAAAGTCATTGAATCCAAAAATTAATGTGCAGAATGCAGTGAATACTTGTATTTTAAATGTTTTTAAATAATTTTTTTCTTGTATATTGTATGTTTTGATTGTTGTGTTAAATTAAATAATTAATAAATTTTTTTAAATTATTAAATTAAATTTTGAATGTTTAAAATTTTTAAAAATAATGTATTAATTTAATTATAATTTTTAAAAGATAATTAAATGTTTTTATTAAATAAAAAAGTTTTTATATAATTAATAAATTTGTTTAAAAATCCTTAATTTACATAGTTATTATATCCCACCTGATGATGACAGGAAAACTGTCGAAATATATCGTGAAAAGAATGTTTGATTGCCGTTATCTTATAATTTAATGAAAGCTATAACATCGAAATCATATATTGTCACTCTGCGAACGAGGAGATTAAAATACAATATAGAACAATCAGAAATACTATTCATTACACTTTAAATGTCAATTATTACAAAAGTTATGGTGAATTTCTCGTATTATACGAAACACTAAGCATATTTGGAAAAAGAATGAAAAATCTTGGATGTAATCACAGTAAAGCAAGTGAAAATATATGATAAAGTTTAAATAAAAAAAAATATTAACAACAGAATAAATAAATTTTAATTTTATGACTGAATATTACGTACTATATGTCTGATTGTCAAAGGTGCGATATTGTATTATATATGCACGTGTGTATCTTGTTCAAGATACTTACATAATTATTTCATCCTGAAGAATAATAAGTTTCTAATAACAGTAAATCTTATGTCTCCGAAGTCTTACTTAAAAGAACCATTACAGTTATGACAAATAAGTTTTATTTATTAAAATTTATCGCTTTTGATTCATATACAATCAATTGTTCCTGTCCTTTATCATTAAGCTGCGATAGTACTCCTCCAATCGTGTCTATAACAAAGTCCTTTCGTAAATCCGGAAATCCTAGTATCCAGAAATTACTTGCTTATTTTATCAGCTTATTTTCATTTGACCCGCATAAACTTACATACATTAAGTCTTACATATTTCGCACAATCTCTGACAAACATCCTATCATTTTTCGTCAATCGTAAAAATTTCTTAGTTGTCTGACTTTTAGAATTCCTATATTACTTTAATTTTTTCGGCATCTCTTCTTTATTTATATTATGTACTAAAGGCTCTTGTTTATTAAAATGACATTTTTAAGCATAATTTTAATCCTTCTATAATTTTTTGAAAAACTCGTTCATATCGTTTTCTGTGCTCCTTTTCATTATTTGGTAATATGATAATATCATCCACACTTCGGTTATTAATTTTTGAAAGGTAGTTGGAGCAGCTACAATTTCAAAAAGCATAAGGTTGAAACAATATTGTCCATTTCTTGTAGAAGAAGGCTGTTTTAAATATCGATTCTTCCTCTAGTTTCACTTGGTATAATAGTACTAAAGACCTGGATGTCATTAAGTATATCCACCATTTATGAGATCTTTCTGTCACAGCATTTAATACTCGAAAATCTTGATATATTCTTATATTCGACTTGTTTTTCTTCAATACTAATGAATTTCCATACTGAATGACACTTTTTATAATTCATGCTTTTTCCATAATTTTTAACATTTCTTGGATTTTATCCGCTACACATGGAAGTTGACGCCTGGGGTTAATGATAACTGAGTTTCCATTATTAACAATTTTGTTTATAATTAGGAGTACTTCCCATATCCCATATGTGTTTCAAAAAAACTTCCGAATACTTATCAATTAACCTTTTAATACAGGGATCTATAACTCTTATCATCAATATCTCGATATTACTTATTTTCAAAATCATTAGTTGAGGAACTTTTATATGTGACTTACTTGTAATTTAAAATTAAAACAATTCATATTTTCTAATCTGTCAATGTCACTATGATCAATTCTATTTACAACAAAAAACCAAATAACTTGCTCCATTCCTGCTAACCACACATTTAATAATATTGTCCCACAAATTACAAAGTTACTTTCGTTTGCACAAGTGACTTTCATCTTAGATTTTCCTATTTTATCTAACATTCTTAACCTTTCAGTAACATTTTTACTAATAAAATATATGTTAACTCCTTTATCTATCAAACACTGTATCTTAATTCTATTTTCTGTCCAAATACATACACTTGGTCTATTATTTATTTTATCATAAATTATGTTCGAAGCACATGCTTTTCACGTTTACCCATCTTTTCTACTGTTATTAAACACATATCAAAATAGAAATATCAAACTTCATATTTTATCCATTGTATTAATAAGATCAGCCAAATCACATTCTAAATTACTTATATAACCAAAATAAATGCATTGACAGTAAATCAAAATCATATCATTTCAATTCTGTATAAACTTACATAAACCAAATATAAGGCTCCTAGCACCTACATTAAAACTGAAGCCTCCGTTTTAAAGGTTCGTCATCATTTTGCAATTCATCTGACTGTGCATTGTAATCATCTGAGCAGTCATATATCGCATTGCAGTAACGTTAAAAACTACGCTCTATTTTCGAATTTTTTTTGACCTCCAAAGTTATGGTATTTTTTTTTAAATTATTCATCTTTCCACAAACAATCCATAATTTGAAATGGCAATTTTCAAACCTTCGGCTTGAATGTGCCCTTCCCTGCACATTATTGAACTTGGAGTTGCCTATCTCCATTTCTTCATATCTTGAATTACGTATGTGATCTGTTGTATTAAAGTGCTCTGGAGTTTTGAATTTGATTTGGTTATGGCTTTCTAACCATTTCTGCATATGACTTTCTTTCGTGTAGCAAATCCATTGATTGCTCACTGGATAATTCTTTCTGGATCTATACCATTCTTGTAAAGACTTCTTTAGCTTTTTACATTGACTTAACTTCTCTCAATTTTGTTTTATTAGAAACATCATTAACGCAGGCTTTGTTAATTTGTGCAGTCAAATATTGTCAAAGTTTCTCCATCTTTCCAAAAAATCCAGTGCACCCGTCATTTCCTTTTCTCTAATCGTAACGCGACATCCAAATCGACGGCTAAATTCTTCTTAAAAAATCCTTTAAAAGGACGATCTTCATACCCAGTATAGGCTGATTGAATCTTTTCATATTTTGGTATTAATTCTACCGACAAAATGGCTTTGCTTAACGTTTCTTGAAATTCTAAAGGCTGTTTAGTTATTTCTAAAAACCCTTTTAACTCGAGTATAAATAATTCAAAATCTCAGTTTGGGACAATATATATATACATCTTAAGAAGAGGCATGGTTGCAACAAATTTTATTACCCAAGACAAATCTCCAACACGCTATTATATAACTCTTCATTGCATCGTATCTCAAATCGTAGCTTATTGGTTAACTAATTATTGATACAGAAAACTTGCAAACACATATACATACCAATATTCAAAACCAATCATCAAACATCATAAATAAACTCTGATCTAGAAACTACGATTTTAAGTTAGTTTAATTAATTGTGTAATATTTATTTATCGTACTTCATTACAATACGGTTGAAAATAACAAAATATTACTATTAAATTATTTTTATAAAAACTATCATTTACTTTTGCTGATAACTGTATTTTTATAGCAAAATTTTAAGATTTTTTATGTTTTGGAATTTGTAATAAAATGAAATACACGTAATAATCCAACAATATCAATTTATAATATTTTTAGACAAAGGTTAAAATGTTATGTAACTTTAAATTTGTAAAATTTCCATCTTCTATTATGGGGGACCAGTGTAACCGTGATAGATAATAAATAATAAATCTTTACAGAAATTTTAAATTCGAGGAAAACTGTTATTAAAAATGCTGATATGGCTGCTGAAATGCAGCAAAAAAGTAATTGAATGCACTTCTCAAGCCACGGATAAGTTGCAATAGTAAATCGAATGTGTGAGAAATAACATTGTCACTGTTACAAAACCGGATATCTCGATATTATTTCCAGATCAATCATTTATTGAAAAAAAAATACCGCGTCTAAAGATGTTCAAGCAAAAAATCAAGATGAACATTTTCAGAAAAAAATTGTCATTATAAAACATTCCCAATATTAGTGAGCACAATATGGGCTGTAAGAGTAAAATATGTCTGATTTTAAAATTTTATTAAAAAATTTCGATAATTATTGGGAATTTATAATTTGTGAGGCGTTATTGATAAAGTCATTGAATCCGAAAATTAATAAGCAGAATGCAGTGAATACTTGTGTTTTAAATGTTTTTAAATATTATTTTGTATATTGTAATTATTGATTGTTGTTAAATTAAATAATTAATAAAATTTTTAAATTATAAATGTTAAAATTTAAAAAATAATTTATTATTTGAATTATAATTTTTAAATAGAATGAAATTTTTTTATTAAAAAAAAAGTTTTTTATATATAATTAATAAATTTGTTTAAAATCCTTAATTTATATAGTTATTATATCCTACCTGATGATGACATGAAAACTGTCGAAATATATCATTAAAAGAATGTTTGATTGACGTTTTCTTATAATATATACTGACAAATAAAAGATATAAAATAATGTTATATATCAATCTATTTAGCGATAATCAAAATAATAACACAAATTCTACAAATCAAAACCCTAAGAATGCACTAATTGGCAAAAATATAAATATTAGAAAAATAACATTGCTAAATACTGACAGACATTATCACTAAAAATGATATAATTATTAATATTATGATTATTAAAATAGTAATCTAACACTCGCTAATTTTTGAAAATATTCATTCACAGATTATTAAATTAAATAATAAATTTAGGGACTTACAACATTTAATTGGGAAATTTCAGGGAGTAATGGGTAATTAATAACAAATACAAGAATTCAATTAGATTATCAGGTATCTTGAACCAGTGATTTTCGGGGATCGATTTTGTTGTGGTGGTCCAGTAGACTGTCGAAATGATGAAAATTAAATTTTTCCACAAGTTCCTATTATAAAACATGAACAATTGGCTACAATTGGTAACACCTCAAAATTACCATGCAAAATTGAAGAGCTCGAGATGAATTTCCTTGTTTGTCAAGGGGAGGTGACCATAAACAAATACCCATAACATTTGGGATTACCAATAAACAACTGCCCGACACCCCAGATTTACATGGCAAGCCACACTACAAAATTGAATGAAAACTTGAAACAAACTTATTGTTTGATAAATCGACTTATTATATTATTCACAGCGTTTCTAACAAACATAATAAATACACAAATCTATTGTAATAATGCAATTTGCATCGTTTTAATTTGTCAGTTTCTTAGGCCAGCGTGAAAATTTAATTAACACATCATTGAAACATTGAAAGCAGAGATTTGAAATCAGAATAAAAAATCATATTTCATAAAGGTTATTTATTTTACCTGATGAGAAGAATAACTGTAAATAGGTTGACTGGTATTATTCAAAAACGTTTCAAGAAAATAATAAATTTATAATTATAATTTAAATCGAAACAATAGGTTTTACCAAAAAACAATTTGAGGCCAATTATGAGAATATAAATTACAGTGAGTGGAATTTATTAAAACTACTTAACTTTTTTATAATCTTAAAAAATGGATTAGAAATTAATTATTTACAATTTTATTAGAATGCAAATTATAGACCCACGGTATCTTGCAAGATATAACTATTTTTCAATTATTTTCTTCTATAAATATTTAAAATTATCACTCTAATCCTTTTTCTTTGAGTAGGAATAATTTTATTTTATCGATGATTATCATATTTATGTGACATGATTATTTTTTAATTGACTTTTGAAATTAATAATATGAACAAATTTTTATATAAGCCTATAGACATTGAAGGGTTCCTTATCACTTCTTCGAATTCGTTTGCTCTAACAGAAACATAAAACCTAAAAGATTCTTTGACTGTCAATTGGTTAAATAAAGCTTTGCAGGTTTTGGATAATGTTTAATTTTTTTTATTAATATTTTTTTACACAATCAGTCTTATCTATTAGACTGTGATCTCATTGACTACTGTATGGACGACATCAATTCCTGGAATTATATCGATTTGGTTGGTTCCACAAATATCAATCTCTTTGATTTGGAATAAATCGATTATTTTATTGATTCCTTATATGAGTGGAATACGAAGCACTATTTATTATGGTAAATCATTAATTGGTACATTAACTGAAGCGAAACCAACATCAATTAATGATAATATTTAACAATATTTTTCGCAATTCAAACAGATATCTTTGTTAAATAAATTGCTAATGATTAGTTAATTTTATCGGTATATTAAATTATATACAAATTATATTTATGTTGTAATATTTTTTATCTTCACTATATTCATGACGTTTTATTTAAAATTAATATCAGACATCCCTGAAAAGTATTAAATATGAAAATAAAAACTCAGGATTCAAAATGCCTCGAGATGGACTAAAATAGGGGAGTGTGAAATGAATGATCAGTCAAAATTATTCAAATCTACCTTAAACGCAAATTGTCCTGAATAGTCATACATCCCGCATGAATGCATCAATGATAGAGTATCCCTGACAGCTTCAGAACTAAGTATTTTATCATCGGTTGTCGGGCACAATCCACCATTTGCAAAAGTCGCCGCAATAACACTCATTGACTCACAGTTTGCTTCTAAGGAGCATAATTGGAAATATAGGTCCAGTATTTCTTGCAAATTAGAACTTTTAGGAAAACAGCCATTTTCCCTCATATAATAAGCCAGAGCATAGTTTCTGTCAGCAGATGACTTTTCTGACATAAATCTGAATTGACGACAAAGATAAGAAAATGAAAATAATAAAATTGTTTTCATGATTGAGAGGATTTATAATTTGAAAAACTAAAAGTAGAATGCAATTTTAAAATGTGAAAATCTCAGGAAGAATATTTATAAAAATTAGGAAGAGAAAATATTTTCAGATTTATTTTAAAATTTAAGAATATTTTTAAAAATGATAATTGGGGAATATTATTGAATTTGAGTGTATTTTTAAATTTGTGTGATTTTAAAAATTAATTGAATCCAAGTCTTTAGATGTGGAGTGTTTTGAAATAAAACTTTATTATTGATTTTGTGCTTTGCTGTAACTTTTGGGGGTCATTACAGACACTAAAAAAAATTTTTAATTTTATTGCATTCATTTTTATTGATTTTAATTGAAAAAAATAATACAAAGAAATCATACAGCAATTTTTCTAGCTCTTGTTGGCAAATTCATCAATTATATCATTGTAATCAATATTGTTTTGCTATTTTAGTTTTTCTAAAGCAGAGGTCTTTAAACTTCAAAATCTCGCGGAACTCATATGTAAAATAATGCGTTTTTTATTTATGTTTTTTTAGTGAGAAATGAAACAAGTTGATTTTTTTTGGAACCCTTGAGGGATTTCATGGAACCCTATGGTTCCGCGGAACACAGTTTGAAGACCACTGTTCTAAAGTACTTAATATTTTTGGCACCTCAAAAATATGTGGCCCAGTGCTATTGCATTTATTGCACTTGGATTTGATATTAATGGATACAGAAAGTATAAATACAATAGAAACTAATAATGATCATCAAACAATTCACATTGTGATGGCAAATAAGGTTAATAAATTTCACTTACACTGCATTGTTAAATCCAAGACTTTCATTACCGCAAATCTTTTTAAATTGGCGAAATATATAATCAAATCTTTCCGGCAAATTGAGATGCTGCTTTATGAGACTACATATTAAAATAGCGCCGGAATTAATCATTGGATTATGGGGTTTATCTAGAAAATATAATGGATTTGTGCAATATTATTAAATAATTATTTCAAATAAATAATTTTATTTAGATTTGATTTGATTAATAACTCAGAGATTTTCTGTTCATTTTGCATTGAATTTATCTAAAAGATTCTTTGGTCTATCATGAAATAAATTTGTAAGGAAAAGAATAGGAATCCAGATGAACTCCGAATGAACGAAAAGCAACACCAACCATAAAATCATTGAAATTACCAACTATTAAATATGTACTTAAATAAACACGGTAAAGATTTTATTAATAAAAATCGCCATTCGTACATCTTTTTCACTATATATTTCGATAGCATCACTATCATCATCAGGTTACCTACAATCACGACGGATGAATAACTATACTATATTGATAATATATAAACAAATTCAAAAAATTTTGATAATTGTTTTGAGCGTGTGATATGTGAATAAGAACTTTTAATTTTAAAATCAATGTGCAGAATGCAGTGAATACGTGTTTGTTGAAGGTGTTTAATTAAGTTTTTGTATGTTGATGTATATTAATAATAGTTATGTTAAATAATTAAAAAAAAATAATTAAAATAATATTTTAAAATAATTTTAAAAGTTTAAATATAATTGATTATTGAAAATTATTTTTAAAAAAATAATTGTTTAAAATTTTTATTTATAATTTAAAATTTATAG
This sequence comes from Schmidtea polychroa, assembly GCA_959609185.1. Classification (NCBI taxonomy): domain Eukaryota; kingdom Metazoa; phylum Platyhelminthes; order Tricladida; family Dugesiidae; genus Schmidtea; species Schmidtea polychroa. The sequence continues at coordinate 19,954 of CAUHTR010007835.1, forward strand.
ATTTTATAATTTGTTTATATATTATCAATATAGTATAGTTATTCATCCGTTGTGAATGTAAGTAACCTGATGATGATAGTGATGCTATCGAAATATATAGTGAAAAAGATGTACGAATGGCGATTTTTATTAAATATGTATTATTTATTCTGCTCAGCTGTCTGAATGTGTATATTGATAACATTTAGTGGATGTGACTGGTACTGAAAGCATCAAAGGAGAATTGAGATTTGAATCATATAGGAAGTAATACAGTGTTTCCCTACCTATGGGTACAACATCAAGGTTTGTCTGAAATCTTCTAAAAATTATTTTTTTTAAATAAAAAAAGCCCTTTTTGTAGAATTTTACAATTTCTAATTTTTACGTTACTAGATTCTATTGTGATTAGACTACGCTTTATTGCTTTTTATTATCATTTTAATTTAAACTATTTTACTACTTCTCTGACTACTTTGCTGCGACGTAAAATACCATGCTTCATTCGATAGATATTTTAGAAATCAAATACCTAATATTTAGCTACAAAAATGTGGTAAAGGATAACAACTTGGGAAATGTTATCAACAAGAAAGTAAAGGAACCGCTTAAGTAATAGTAACAGTTTGACAAGAAACTAAGGTAAAATATTTGTAATTGTAATCAATGGATGTCAGCCGTAATAATAAGTATCTGTTTTTATTTCAAAATATATATTTTAACCATTAATTAAAATCTGAAAATTTAGTTAAACCACTTCCTATTTGTCTAAAAAATCTCTAGTTTTCTATTAATCTGTACTTTGTTTTATACATGAATTATATATTTTCAGCAAAAAAGTGTGATTTGTATCTCGGTTTATTAATTTCCTAGTTTATACTTATGTATTAGGTAAGGGTACTTGATTCTCTTATTCAAACATTCTACCATAAACAATTTCAAATCAAGTAATGATATGATAAAGGAAAACTGGCTTATTTGGTACGTTACCTAGTCTGCCTACTACAAAGATCAGTTTCAAATGTAATTTTAATATGTTATTTTACTTAAATTTCATAAAAATAATGAATTTTTGATGTAATAAGAGCTTGTTTATTAATATATGTATTGAATACTGTAGGAAGTGTGCAATTTTTGTGTTATGTATTTTTCATGACAGCTCAAAATTATTCAATTTAATTTCAATTATTTTTTGATCTTATGTCAAATGAAAATAAATTATAATCAAATATAATATCATTTTGTTAGACTATTTATATACAAAATTCTTCTTTCTTGGTAAACATCTCGATTTTCTTTCTCGAGGAATATATAAAGGCAATTTCAATAAACCTCGATTGGTTGATATTTTCAAAATTTGTTACATTTAAAAAAAATAATAAATAAGATAAAGATCACTATAAAAATCTATGAAATTTATTAAATTTCATTCAGAATAATTTTTTTTTAATAGTTTCCAATTATAACAAAAGCTTTTGTAATAGTTTTTAATGAAAACAGATTCTAAATGATTAAAAATAGCTCGAACTATTGGTTTTGGTTACGTTTTCTTAATTATATCTACTTTATCACTCAATATAGGCTATTATCCCAATTATTGTATAATCTTCGAAACAACTTATTGCACAAAGTTGAACATTGCAATCTTTATTCATAGTTTCAACTTTTGTTGATAGATCTCTTTGTGAACATATAGCATAAAATGTTCGAGGTTGACGAACTTGATCTTGATAAGGTAGTTTGGAAAGCGGCCAGGTACTATTATGTTGCGGAGTTTGACCTATACTCATAGGGTGGTGGATTGGAGTGTTGTGTGTGCATACATGTGTTGATATTACTATTACGAATGAATGTTGAAATAACATTGAAATATTGAGAAAATGTTTATTTTTGATGAAGTAACAAACACCCACGTTTTATACAAAAAATACTATAAATTTTATTTATGATATAAAAATCTATTGTGTTTTTTTGCTTATGAGAGCAGTCGGGGGAAAGAATGGATAACTCATGAGACGTCTATCGAAATATAAATTTATTTTCCACTTATCTTAAGTACTTTTTTCAAAAAATAGATGAAGCCACTTAAGTTCCTACCAGCAGCCAAAGGTCTAATGATAATTATAAACAAGTTTATTTTAAATTCAAAATTATTTCGACCAAAAATATGCCGAGTGTAGAAATGAAATGAAATGATGAAAATTTACTTTCATTGTTCAATGTGAGATGATTGAAAGAAGTGCCCGACGGTTCATAGCCAACATATCTATGGAGATTGTACGATCCAATCTCGGTCAATGCAAGAGCATAATTAATAGGTTTGCTGGTAGACTGGAGGCAAAAATTGACCGTGGTATCACCAATGTTATATCTATTAAATAATTCCACTATTACACAAATAAATCAATGAAATATTAAATAAATATTTAAATTAATTACAAGTCCGTGATTAAATCTGCAATAAATGGACCTGGGATCAAACAATAACACGGTCCAAAATGCATCAGTTAAAAATAGATTAATTTATAAATATTTAAATTGCAATTTTGTTTCTTATTTATTTGTCGACTGCATCGTGTAAGCCGATAATGAGTAAATTCAGTACCAAATTATCAAATATGCTTATATCAAATTTTACCCATCCGTAAATAATTTATGATTGCTGGACATTTGAGAGGGAGGCTAGTTAAATATATATATTGCTAGATAATGTTCCTGGACATTCCGTCAACTAATCAGACTTATCTAGTGTTATAAAACCAAAATTTGGAAAGCGTTCCGGTTCCAAAGAAAATTGAATCCATTAGATAATATATAAAATATTATAAAATATAAAATATTTTCACTAAAAATTAGCAATAGGTGAATAAAAATAGACACCTAAGCCAACAATTTTTGTTCACCTTTGATCTGTTTTCTTTTGATATTTAATTAATTTGAAAAAATGTGATATGATGTGTTATATAGAGATTGACAAGGACTGTCTTATAGTCGGAAATTTACATTATTCGCAGAAAAAGGCTTAAATTATCACTTTATTGTTTTAAATAATAAATGCTGCTACCAAGAAATCATTACTTTATACTATATAGAAGAATGTTAGTATTAAATATAGAAGTACAAATATGCAAAAATGGAAGTCTTTTTTTACATTAGAATCCAAACCAAATACATAATCAAAGCTAATGTGTCCACATTCGCGATTTTAGAAGGTACATAGTAATATCAAGACATTACAGGCAATATTAGGATAATCCTGATTAGGATAACGCCTGACCCATTGATGGCAGTCAATGTGTTAAACTTAAAACAAAGGATAGTTTGCACGTGTTACATTTCTAGCAGTATTTTTTATATTTTATATTTTATATAAATACCGTTACAAGTGATTTTTGTAGTAATATTTTAAGATTAAATACATAGTTAAGGAATGGGTAAAATATATCTAAAATAGAATTTAAAATAGATCTAAATTCATATTTAAATTTACAATATTAATAGTTAAGCGATGGGGTGGTTGTAGTTAAATGAATGATAATAATAGTTAAATAAAATTTAAATTATAAAGTTTTATTTTTATAGAAATATAAGAATCAAACCTTAAAAATGCCACCAAAAAGGAAAACTTCTCAAAATGGCGTTATTAAGAAAATTCGGAAAGCAATAACATTAGGAAGAAAGTTAAATGTATTGCATCTTTTGAAGCAGGTGAAAAATTAACAGAAATTGCACGTAGTTTGCAATTGGCACCATCTACAGTAACAACTATACAGGAAAATAAATCAAAAATTAAACCACAGTCGGAATCAACAGCCCCGTGAAGTTCTGCTAAATTAACACGCAACAAAAGTATGATTATGGAAAAAATGGAAAAACCTTTGGCGTTATGGATCGAAGACAACAATCAGAATAATATCTGTACAATGACGATTCAAGAAAAGGCCAAGTCTCTTTTTAGAAATTAAAAAAAATAGTGATGCTACTAGAACATTGCAAGATGAATGCAAGCAAAGATTGGTTCGAGAAATTTAAAAACCATCAGAACCTCTTTAACGTGAAGATGAAGGGTGAAGTCACTAGTGCTGACATCACAGCTGCAAAGAAATATCCAAAGATTATCGTCTAGAGCAGATCTTCAACATAGACGATACCGGTCTGTTCTGAAAAAGAATGCCTGACCGGACATTTTTTTCTCAGGTAGAAAGCATGTACCCGGATATCGAAGGAGCGTTTAATTCTTCGTCTTGATGGGCAATGCTGCTGGGGATATAAAAGATAAACCTCTTCTAAATCATTTCTCTGAAAATTCGAGAACACTGAAAGGATCAGATAAATCCCGCTTGCCAGTTATTTGGAGATCATATAAAAAGCGTGGATGACTTCATCCATATTCTAGAAGTGGTTAAAAAGTTTTTTGCCCGTCAGTAAAATCATATTTGGAAAGCAAAAACCTTAGCATTAAAGCATTATTATTGCTAGATAATGTTCCTGGACATTCCGTCAACTAATCAGACTTATCTAGTGTTGTAAAAATTGAACATTTACCCAAAAATACTACAGATTTGATTCAGCCGATGGTGTAACTGCTGAGTTTCTACTAGAAATTCTTCCAGAAATTGTGAGTCTTGGTTTTGACGATTTCGAAGAATCTGATCTTTTAGACTTAATAAAAACTCTTTTCAATGAAGATTTGCTTCACCTAGAACAAACTCGTTCACCCGAAGTCGAAGAGCAGCAGAATGAAGAAATTATCGAAAATAGCCCGCAAACTTATTACAAAGGACTTATCTGATATACTGTTACATTTCGAAAAAGGAATGAAGATCATTCGTGAAAAATATCCGATAGAAGAACGAAGTTCTAAGGTTTCTCGAGGTATCAGCGAGCATATCGATTGCTACAAACATCTTTACATAGGAAAACGAAACGCAGTTAAGCAACAAATTTAGACTCCTTTATTCAACCAGTTGCTTCGACATCATTGAAAATTTGACTTCCTGTAGTTCAGAGTTAGATTCAATAGACTTTCGGAGTCTGATTGCGACTTTTCATCATAGAAACAATAGAAATAAACGCCTTTTTTTAAACGTCTTTATTAAATGAATTTTAATATTTTAAGTTTATGTATATATTCCTTGAAGTTTTCATACTTAGACGTTTTATTTTGTTTTCTATAAATAATATGTGTTTATGCATTTGTGTCTGTAATAGACAATTGAAATATATTATATACATGAAATATATTATATATATTATAATATATAGTATATATAATAAAAACTTAAATAACATAAAGTACAACCATAAGAAAAATTTAAACATTAAACAATTTTATTTATTGTCACTGTCTGATAATAACGTAAACGTTTGCGAAAGACTACAATATCACTGCCATCACTGGAATGATTTTGTTAATCATTATCATTTCTAGCCGACTGTGTTGGGACATCAGTAGATTTTGAACGAAATCAGTTATCTTAGATTGAGTTTTATTCGCGTTAACCCATTATAAACTTCCCTGTAAGATGCCATTAATGATTTCAGTTCACGTTGAAATTTGGCAGCTCGTTCCTCGTCATGATCATGTTGTTCAAAATGACTACCTAATTTGTAGCGAGATCAAGACCTTCTTTAATTAGAGATGCTTTCAAAATTGGACGATCTCTTTCGTCACTGTCACTATGTTCTTTATCATAACGAGTCTCAAGGGTGAGATCTATAATTTTCATTTTCGCTCAAGCTTTCATCTACCAACAATTCTTCTACATCTGCTAACGATAGGTCATCGAATCCATCCCCACCGATTGCATTGGCCATTGTTATTATATCAGCAAGTTCAGCGTTATTATCGATAACAGGATCTTTGCATTTTACGCATTCTGGCCAAATATTTTTCCAACACGAGTTCAAAGTTGATGGCTTTAATAATCTAACGCGATCTTGACTTGATTAAGCAGTCCATTATAGAAAATTTTTTCCATTCATCTATGACTGATGATTCCTCATAATTATCAAGTTTTCTACAACATAATGAAATGAACTTCTTATGTAATACGTTTTAAACGTAGCAATTATCCCATGGTCTAGTGGCTGTATAAGGGAAGTGGTATTAGGCGCAAAAAACAAAATTGTACGTTTGGGTGCTCCAAAACTGGATGGCCTGGTGCATTGTCTAGAATCAAAAGAACTTTAAATTCGAGACATTTTTCTTTCATGTAGCGCCTAACTTCTGGATGAAGTGCTTCTGAAACCACTCTGTGAAAATTGCACTGGTTACCCAAGCCTTTTGTTCGCCATCCAGTGTACAGGCAATTTATGAAATCTACACTTTTCATGGAACGTGGTCTTAAGGCACGATGTACTAGGAGTGGCTTAAGAATACGTTCTCCTGAAGCATTGGAACAAAACAACAACGTAATACGGTCCTTTGCTACTTTAAAACCACCGGCTGTTTTCTGCGATTTTGCTACATAAGTTCTTCTAGGCATTCTCTTCCAAAAAGGCCCGCTTTCATCTAATTCCAAACTTGGTTGGAGTATATATCTCCATCTTCATAATTTTTTTTAGTTTTTCGGGAAATTCTTTAGCAGCCAATTCATCAGCGGATGCAGTTTCTCCCTTAATTTTTATATTGTGGAGAGCGTGTCTTTTTAAAAAACCAGTCATCCAACCAGTACTTGCGGAAACTGCATGTTGTTTTGACTGAGATGATGTATCTGGATCAATTTCCTGGATACGTTTTATAGATTCTTAATGCTGTCTGCTGATAGCAAGTCAGTCTACTGGTGATTCTCTTTTGGGATTTGTCTTCTATCCAGATTACCAAGCTTTTCCATTTTCTCTTTAACAACATCCCCTTACATACGATGATGACTTTGCACTTAATTTTGTTCCAGAACATACTGATGCTCTAATTGCAGTTTCATTTTTTTTAATGTTCTACAGTAGCTTCATGGATTCCGAAATTATTTCCCACAACCGTTGCGCTTGTCCCGTTGCAAGTTGATCTAAAATTTTGATTTTGGTATCTAAGCTGATCGCTTTCTCATTTTTAATGCAGGAGAATTATGTAACATGGGTTGTGGCTACCAAAATATATTTTATTAATCAAAAATGCAAAAATCTAAAATTAAATATATTGAAAACTAACCTGTATTGGTCTACCCAAAATTATATGAGCTTCTACTTTATTTTACTTAGCACTGTTAAAAATCAGCAAAACTAACGATCTTTCAATATAATTGTCAAATAGGAACTACATTGTGTGTAAACAATACCAAGGTGAACTGAATTGCAGCATGTAATTATGTACATAATTTCAATTTATGAACTACTTTTCGTGAACGAATTAGTTTCTTTAAGCGAGGGATAGATGTATTACAATGAATAAAATGCAAGTATTGTAGCAGCTTCTTAAAGGAATAGACCTAAATACAGTTGAAAATTACAACCATCATTGTTTAGAAACAATTAAATATCGACTGCATTAAAAATTTGATTAGACTCAGTCTGAAATACTACAACTCAATTTAAGCCGAGATATGCTACAAAATTCAGCAAAGCCTTTTGTTATTTTTAATAAAAATATTGAAAAAGAAAAATTTTAATTTTATTGCACTTCATTAAAATTTAAAAAATAACAAAAAAAATTAAACATTAGAAAAAATCACTAAAATTATTTCATTTTGATTAAAATAAAAAATATAAAAAATGAAGTATAAAATTTTTTATTTTATATTTTATTTCTATAACAAATTACTAACTGTAGGAAACTTGTAAATAATACCTATTTGAAATAATATTTATGTATGTTGAATTTGTTTGAATTGTTTGAATGCCAAAGGTGAAATATCGTATTATGTATGCATGTGTATATCTTACTCAAGGTACTTACAATATAATTAATTCCTCCTGATGGATAATCAATTTTTAGTAATAATAAATCTTATGTATTTAAAGTCTTCCAACATTAACAATATCTCTTCTACTAATGAGTGATCTATTCTATTTCGTTTTTTAGATAAAACCATTTCAGAGTTGAAACCTGACTATCGGGTACATCCAAAACGATTTTAGAAATTTTTATTGAATGTGTTTGTATTTACCGGCATAACTTTTATGTTATCAAAATTCCCTAAGAATGCAGAAATATTTACTATTGTTTTCATTAATTGGTTGCTTTGATTTTGCTGCCATACACCGAGTCAAAGTGTTGGGTTTTAGGTAATTTAAGTCGGTAACTTCTGACTCCTTGTGTTCTTTTAATCAAAACAATAAACTACCCATCGTATATTTGAATCGCAAAAATATATTCTTTTCTCAACAATAAACAATCAATAATCAACGTTAAGTTTGACCGATTCTCCGCTCGATGTTGATGCTTTGACAAAAGATAATATTCACCTTTTATTTCCTTAGGTTCTCTTGACCAACGTTTTCCTTTTTCTCTTTAACTCGATCCTTTTCACCTTTTCCTATTCCTATTCTATAGCTTCTTTTTCCCTAATCTCCTTAATTCGTTTTTACCTTTAGCCTATTCTAGTTTATCTTCTTACCCTAACTGAGGCAAAATGCCGATTTGCTCTGATCTTCCCATTCCTTATATACTCTTCGAAATCGGGATGACAAATGGTTATTGCCGAGCCAATCTCTCACTTGACATTCGACTCCACATATCTGCTTCGGCTGTCACCTATAATGGTCCAACAAACTAAGATAATTAATGGCTCGTCTGGCCTTTCTGCACGCACTATCTTCTCCTTGGTCTTTTCCCATTAATCATTGTGTCACGATAATGGGCCCAAATCTTCCTTCCATTCACTTTTCTCTTTGTTTACCCATATCGGGTTTCCCGTTAGCTCGGGTTTCCTATTAACCAATTAATTAATTAATTAACGTTAGCTGTTTTAACACATTTGAATGCTTTTCGACCCTTTCTAACCATTTTCTGATAAATCCCTAATCATCATCTTGTTGAGCATTAGCTAATCTATACCTGTCCCGTTTTCCCAATTCGATTTCGATGATTTTACAATTTATTGATTTTTCTCGGATTTCCGGATTCTTGCGTTTCGAAACTGTTTTTGCCATTTCCTAATACTGCTTCCATCATACTTTCGTTTACTATGAATTCTGTGCATGATCACGCTTTGATTTGTCTTTTTCTTCACTTACTTTTTATTTAAATTTTCAACCTAAATTTCATTTAAATTTACAGACCTCCATAAAAGTGTCATTGTTATCATCATACCGTTTTTTTCAAGTAGTACTAAATGTGTTTTTGCAAATTCTTTTTCGTCAATAGACAGTAAATTTTGATAACGCAGATCTAAAAATACTACATAAATAATAGGTCCACATTTTGCCAATAAAATGTTTTCTTTAAAAAAAATTCAACACAGGTAACCTCATGTTATTCAATAATATACCAAAGCCGATTTGATAAAAGCGTTTATAATATGAAATAAGTTCCTATCAATTGCGCTAATATGGAGGTTTTACTTATTTAATTTATTGTATCTAATTTTCTAGAGCAGTGGTTCCCAGTGGTTCGCCCCTTCTGGAGGTTTACTGTTACCCATCACCGCATCTCGAACCGTGCATGTGTGTGACTTTTTCTTCTCGTATTAAATTTTTCGAACTTTCT
>CAUHTR010007835.1:29678-72766 GCA_959609185.1 Schmidtea polychroa
TAAAAGTGTCATTGTTATCATCATCCCGTTTTTTTCAAGTAGTACTAAATGTGTTTTTGCAAATTCTTTTTCGTCAATAGACAGTAAATTTTGATAACGCAGATCTAAAAATACTACATAAATAATAGGTCCACATTTTGCCAATAAAATGTTTTCTTTAAAAAAAATTCAACACAGGTAACCTCATGTTATTCAATAATATACCAAAGCCGATTTGATAAAAGCGTTTATAATATGAAATAAGTTCCTATCAATTGCGCTAATATGGAGGTTTTACTTATTTAATTTATTGTATCTAATTTTCTAGAGCAGTCGTTCCCAGTGGTTCGCCCCTTCTGGAGGTGCATGTGTGTGACTTTTTCGTATTAAATTTTTCGAACTTTCTATATTTTAGGCTCTCGTCTTTTCTGTATAAGTTTTGGTGTATATGTTGATTCATTTTTTTTATATTATAAATACTATTATTTCTAAAACACCAGGTGGAAATGTATTTTTTCAATTCTAAATTTCAGCGGCAATAAACCATTTCGTTTTTTTCTCAGTGGATAAAGAGAATATATATGTATATGTATGTATGTATGTGTATATATATATATATATATATATATATATATATATATATATATATATATATATATATATATATATATATATATATATATATATATATATATATATATATATATATATATATATATATATATAATATTCGAAAATAAATTGTTACAAAAGAGTTACAAGAAAACGGCATTTCAAAATCCTAATTTCTAAAAAAGTTATATCTGCATCAGATAATTTGTGAATACTGTAAAAATGATTTAATGTGGAAGGTTTAGAAAAAGAGGAACAAGAGAAATTGTGTGTAATATGAATCTGCCTAGCGAGCAGTAAAGGGCTAACGCCCTTTCATTCAAACATTACCTATATATGAATTTAGATGTGGTACCACACACCAAGTATATAGGTGTAGAAACCAGCAGGAAAGAGAGCTTAAAGGCTGCACTTTTCCTTTGTACGTCGCCTATATATGTGGATATCATCCCAATGTGTAAGCTATAATGGTGGCCGATGAAAGCCAGTGGTAACTCTGTTCTACAACAGATGTGTCTCCCGAGAACCAAAGGCTTCTTACAAGCCATGATTGGTAATATATCCCCAGAGATTTTTCCTATCAACATTTTTTCCTAATCGTAAACAGTACAAGAAGGGTGCTCCGTTACTTCTATCCCAAGGGCGTTAAGCGACCTCGAGCCGGCACTGCATGAAATACAATGAATTTTAACAATCTCTAGAAAATTTTAAATAATAAATCACTTGGTTTAACTTGAAGTCCTAAGCAAATTAATATATTCAATAATTACATAAAAATACAGGGGAAATGATAATATGAACATAGGAGAATTTGCCGATTACGTTTTTCATGAATTAGGTAATTTTTGCTGATTTCACGTTTACGGCAATTTCATGGATTTTGCGTAACATAAATAAGCAAATAAAAATGTAGTAAGCGACAAAACTCTCAAATACCTCAAGATAAATTTAAAAAAATTATCCAAGTCTCCCTTAAATAACAATACTACTGATAAAATTGCAACAGTTCCCCACAAAATTACTCTACTCTGACGCATTTGTTATTTTTATGACACTTACGCTTCTTAATTTATAATTACAGATGTTTTATAAACATTTTAGCAACTCAATAAAGCACATAAAAGTAGACTCGTTGGTAAATCAAAATTGTATTAAAATTAATTTTTTTTAATTGCGTAATATTATCAAAGTAATTAGCCAATGAAATTAATCTGAAATGAAATGTGATGGATTCTCATTTTCATGCTAAAATAATTAATTAAAATTTTTATTAATGGATTAATTAATTAATTGAATTGAAATAATTCATAAAGTGATCGAGAGAGCGATTGAGAATATTAAAAATATAATAAAATTAAAGTGACCTCTGTCCATCAACTGTACACAGAGACACCCCCCAATAATGAGGACTGAATCTTGACAATTGAGGAATATAAGTTGCAACTGACCCATTTTCATTGTGCACGCAATGATTGTAAATCTCTTTGATATGATCTGTAAAACTTTTAAAATTTGGAATCGCTAAATCTCCTATGAGAATTTTATTAATAACAGCAAAATCTTTGTCCTCCAATAATCTAGAATTGAAAATTATTATCATTTATTGTTTATTGCGCTTTAAGCATTCAGACAGCCTCATGCAAAAATTTTAAAGTTCTTACGAAAGAAACTTTTCACGACTAATTATTAGATCGGTAGATTCCTCCGCTAATAAATGCAAGCATGCTCTAATTCGGAAATCAGTAAATGGAATACCAGAATTCACAATAGCCTATAAAGTTTGTATAAGAACTAAAAAATATCTTTAAAAATGTTACTTTCCTAACATCATCTAAATTCACTTCAGGACTATTCAAGTCTATCAGATACTTTTTATGCTTCGCAGTATTAACTGAGTTGGAAAATAATCGACTCCTTCAAAAATTCATCGAAAACAATTATTAAAAAAAAGTGAAATAATTACCTAGGTTTGAAACGGAAAATCAAATCAAATTTATATAATAAATTGAAAATTTTCATTGCATATTAAAATCAACAATATTGAATAATATTAGTTACAAATTATTATGATCTTTAACCTATGAATTGATGAATTAAAACAATGAATTAGAATAAATTAAGAATAACTTTAAATATTGCATATTTAAAAAGAAATATTACAATAAACAAAAATATTTTAATATATTTTTGATTTAATTATTTTTATTGTTAGATTCATTTTGTTTCATATATTGGTATTACAAGATTTTCATTTTGTTCCATTTCATATGTATGTGTATGTTAGTTTAGTTTTTCAGTTTAAATAAACTTCACTGTTTTTCTGTTTAGATTCAACAGAACGACATTCCGAATTTATTTTTAAATATGTTTATATATGTTATTCATTTCTTGAAAATTTGCAATGTAAATGTCGATCCGCTTTCTTTAGGCTTCAACCATTTGTAAATTTCTTTCACATAGTTAAGGGGAAATCATGTCGATTCAAGTTATAAACAAAGAATATGAACTATATAGTCTTAAAGAAGATTGGTTATAATAACAGTAGCAGATTTAATTAGGAAGATGAGAGGGCGATTTGTGAAAGTGGTGGGTTACAGGTAAACAAACATTTTACCATGTCATGCTGTTTCCAGCGTAACCCAGAATACAATGGAAATTTGACCACTTAATACCCGTTGAATGATCAACGATATTAACGTTGTTACTGTATCAAGGGCTTGAGCACTGGCAAAAAGGAAGCATGCTTGGCATAATATAATTGTCCAGTACTCCCTCGGGTTCACGAACTGCCGATAGAAGGACTGTGTCTGATTTATCCGGTCCCTCTATCGGACTGTGTCTCCGAACTCCAGCTCATCACAATACCTCAATTAGAGTCTTTCGAAATCGAATTCCATTATAATAACATACCGAAACAAATGACATTATAATTATCTACAGTTAAATCCATCTTTAGATCCATCTTTAAATTTGCAGCAAAAATCTTCAAACTAACAATATATATTTAATCAAAATATTTATAAATAACTAGTTTTAATTAATTCACAAAAACCGCAAATTCCTAATTATTAAAACAACAAGATATCTAACTCTCCCCTTCTTAAGACTTTTTCCACTTCTTCAGCCACTCGATTCTTCTTTCTTTCGTTCCTTCTTGTGAATGTAGTTTGACTCGATGAGGTGATAGAAATCTGGCGATTTTATATGGGCCATCGTATTGCATACCATCCTTGTGCCTGTTCTGCGGCTCTTTACGTACGAGTACCTCCTCCCCCACCTCGAAAACACGAGTGCCCCTCTTTGTCTTATCCATAGCTCTCATAGTGTCTGCGGCTTTACTCGAATTAAATCTCGCGTCTTCGATTCTTTCGCTTCTTGATATCTCGGCTTGTTTCAGGTTAGAGTGTAGGTTAACACTCCGTCCATAGATTATCTCAAATGGTGATAAACCTGTAGCACTTTGTCGACTGCTATTTATAGTGAACTCTATTCTGGGTAGAAGTTCGTGCCAGTTTCTCTCTTCACATCCGCCTGCCAATGTTGCTGTAATAAGATCTCTTATCGTTCGTATGGCTCTTTCGGCTAAACCATTTGATTGGTGCTGATAAGGTGAGCTGAATTCCTGTTTGATTCCAAGTTTCTGTAGCTTCTGTCTTAGGAAATTCCCTTCGAAATTTCGGCCTCTATCTGTTAAAATGCTCTTCGGTTTTCCAAATCGATAGATCCAACTATTAAGTATTGTTTTGAAAATGGTCCCTTCGTCTTGCTTTGTTATTGCAGTTAAAGAAATCAGTTTGCTAAAACGGTCCACCATTACTACCATATATTTTTTCATGGCGTTTATTTCCATGTAAGCCACATCTATAACAATCTGTTCTAGGAATTCAGAGCTATATCTAGGAATAAATGTTTCCTTGGTTCTTGTCTGATCGATCTTTCTCTTAGCGCAGATCTCGCAACATCGTAAACAGAGTTGGATTGTTTCTTGCATTTTCGGCCAATAAAATATCTTTTCCATATAATGAAATAATTTCTTAACTCCAATGTGACATAGTTCTTCATGTAGTGTTGTTGTTAACAGGCCTGCAAATGTTTCTGGGACTAACATTAAGATATTTTTGTTCTTTTCTACTGTTATTAATCCTCCATCAATTTGTGTATTTTTTACGTTAAAAGGAAAACAATTCTTTTTCTCCCGTGTACATCCATTTTCCAATATCTCTCGCAGCTCTTGAAACCGAATGTCCTTTTGTTGTTGTTCCCATACTTTTTCCATAGCTTCTGTTCTTTGGATAGTATATATATATCTAATCTTTGATTTTCCTTGCTTAGCTTCTTCATGTCTTGTTTGACACTGAGTGCAAACCATACTTTTTAATCTTGATAGTCCATCTGCATTCGAGTGTTCTTCGCCTTTCCGATATTTTAGTTCAAAATCATATTCCGACAGGTTAGCTAACCATGTTTAGAACTGCGGACTGATTGGCGTTTTTGTAGTGTTCATGAAAACCAATGCCTTGTGGTCGGTGCGAATTATGAATTTTTTTCCGTACAGATATTCTCTAAAATGCATGACGTATTCATGTACGGCGAGCAGTTCTTTCCTGGTTACACAGTATCCCTTTTCATGTGATGACATATGTCTCGAGCCATAAGCTATGACAGATTCTTCTCCATCTTCTGTAATTTGACTCAAAACTGCACCAATGGCTCCAAAACTAGCGTCTGTGTCTAAGATAAAAGTCCTATCTTCTCTTGGAAAATCAAGGATAGGTGCTTCGCACAACCGTCTCTTCAGAGTTTGGAAGCTCTCATTGCATTCTTTAGTCCAACTTATATCTTTATCGCATCCAGATGTTGCAGCGTATAATGGTTCGGCGATTTTGGCATAGTCTTTGATGAATCTTCTATAGTAGTTCGTTAATCCGAGAAACGATCTCAATTGTTTTGAACATTTTGGTACTTCTGC
Source organism: Schmidtea polychroa (assembly GCA_959609185.1). Taxonomy (NCBI): domain Eukaryota; kingdom Metazoa; phylum Platyhelminthes; order Tricladida; family Dugesiidae; genus Schmidtea; species Schmidtea polychroa. The sequence continues at coordinate 35,239 of CAUHTR010007835.1, forward strand.
TTTCTCGATCTCTTCCACTTTCTTCCTGTTTGTCTGGATACCCTTCTCGTTAATTGTGTGACCAAGGAAACACAATTCTGTTTTATTGAATTTGCATTTTTCTGGATTTATCTTCAGTCCTGCCACTTGAATTCTTCTGAATATTTCCCTTAATAGCTCATCGTGGTCTTTTTGACTTTTACCATATACCAAGATATCATCTAGATAAACTACTACTCCCTTGAATAGCATTCCTTCTAGCACTGTGTGCATCAGTCTCTGGAATATCGCAGGAGCTGTTGCTAAGCCAAATGGTAGTCTATTGAAGCAAAATTGTCCTTCTCTTGTACTGAATGCAGTCATCTCTTGAATTTCTGGAGCTAACTCCACTTGATAATACGCCTGACCTAAATCGATTGACGAAAATATTTTTGCATTCGCGAGACAGTCTAGTAAGAATTTGGTGTTAGGCATCGGAAATGACTCTTTTTCTGTTATGGAATTTAATCCACGATAATCTACACACATCCTGATAGATCCATCTTTCTTCCCTACTATCACTAACGGGGCATTCCAAGGACTCTTGCAACACCGAATAACATTTGCTTTCTTTAACTCTTTTATCAGTTCTTCAATCCTTTTCTCCATGTGCATTGGTTGACGTCGAGGATGTTGCATTATTGGGCCTCCTGTTATCCGCATCTCATGTCGAACTAAGTTTGTAAATCCCAGATCGAATTTCGATGCCATAAAAATTCCGCCGAATTCCCTGATCATTCCTTCAATATCTTTATTATTCTCACCTGCCATCGCCACTAGTGCTTTATTTATTCTTTCTTCATCAGTGTAAATTTTGTTTATCAATGACGTTTCTATATTATTGATTTTCATTAACTTTACTCCAAACTCTTTCATTGTATCAATGCCCCCTATGAATTCGGGTTTGATCTCTTTTACCACTACTACTGTGATCATTTTGGTCTTCTGATTCCACGTGGCCGGTAAAGTCATGTATCCCATTGCTTCTTCACCTCCAGTTGAAAAAACTCCGCACAATAATATCATACTACGTTTAAGTTCTGGTTTGCCTATTTTCTCCCACAAATTCTTGCTCATAACTGTTACTGATGCTCCAGAATCCCATAACATCTCTGTTTCGGCATTATTCAACATTATTTTACTCCAATTTCTTCCATCTTTCGTCTGGTACATCTCTTCTTCTGCCTCGTCTCTTCGTCGTTCATTTCCTATTTCACAATTTATTGTCTTGACTCCACCGACGAAATGAAACCCATGGAGTCGCTGATGTTTTTTCCGTCTTCTCTCAATATAGTATATTCCTCAGGGACATTGTATCTATCTTCCATATTGCTGTGATCCATTCTGAAATCCTGGCTGTTCTCGGTGTAATCTCTTGTTTCAGATTTTGAATCTTCTTCTTCTATGCACGCTATTCTTTGATATCGTTGTGGAACATCTTTCCGTAACGAAAAACAATCTCGGAACCCGTGTCCTTCCTTGCCACATATCAGGCATTTATTTCCCAGTGGACACTCATACCTTCTATGTCCCCTTTCGCCACAGCAAAAACAATCACCTACCGTTAATTTTGGGACCGATGCTTGTGGTAGTCCCCTACTTTCATTGTACAGCCTCCTTGCAATATTCTTCATGGATATTGCTGGCAGCTTCCTTTCTGAGCTATTCGGGATTCTCGCATTTCTCAAGAATTGTTCTCTTGGAGATTGTTCTCGACGACCATGGTTATTTCCTTCGTATTGTATTGGTCCGCGTATAGGATGTTCGTCTCTTCTGTATCTGTGGTGACTAAATTGGTCTTCTGGTAGTCTTCTTTGTGATGATGTATGCATGGGATCTTGGGTATTCTTTTGAATTCTCATCTTCCCTCCCTCAGTCACGCTAGCGTATGTTCTTTGACCGATTGCTTTAATAAATTCTGTTTTATGGTTTCCATTTTTGTTACTTTCAAAAATTTTCGCCAATGATCTAGTTTCTTCAATTTTTGTTTCTGGTTTCGTCAATAGTATCTCTCTCAATCTCGCATCGCGTGCTTTATTTGCGATGAGATCTTGAACAATATCTTCTTCAGATTGTCCTGAATTTATAACTTCAGCTAAAGCTTTCCTTAGCCGTATCTCAAAAGCTGCAAACCTTTCATCATCTTCCTGTTCCATAGCTGCCAATTCTCTGATTTTGTCAGTTATTGATTTTGTAATTGTGAACGTATTTAAGAACCACGCTTTGGCTTTTACATCTGTTGTTTCTGTTTCTCTGACGTTTCCCCACAATGTCTTTGCTTCTGCCACTAATAACAGATCGAAAGTGCTTGTCAATCGCTGTCCATTTGTCAGCAACCATTCTTCTATATCTCTGATCCATTCTTCGGCTTCTTTTAAACCTCGTCCATCATATCGTCTGATGTTCAGTGTGAGCATGTCTTGGCATGATTTCGGTAGGCATTCCATTAGCGATTTTGTCGATTTTGAAATGGCGTTGATATTTTGATTTTCGGCGTGGTCGCCAGTTAAATCCATCTTTAGATCCATCTTTAAATTTGCAGCAAAAATCTTCAAACTAACAATATATATTTAATCAAANGATAGAAGGACTGTGTCTGATTTATCCGGTCCCTCTATCGGACTGTGTCTCCGAACTCCAGCTCATCACAATACCTCAATTAGAGTCTTTCGAAATCGAATTCCATTATAATAACATACCGAAACAAATGACATTATAATTATCTACAGTTAAATCCATCTTTAGATCCATCTTTAAATTTGCAGCAAAAATCTTCAAACTAACAATATATATTTAATCAAAGAATTTATAATAACAAGTTTTAATTATTTCACAAAATCTGCCAATTCTAAATTATTTAAACAAACAGATACCTAACTTCTACAAAAACAACAAATTACATTATAACTATCTACAAACACAACTACATCATAATCGAGTGCCACAACGATGAGTTAATGATATTCTAAAGTCAGTTCAATTTGCTTGGGCATACGGCACGATCGCCAGCAGCCGTATCTTGACAGCTTGTCAAAAATAGCGAAAGTCGGCACAACATGAAAAAAGAAAAACATGGCACATCTTGATATCTGTCAATGATAAGGCTGACTCAGAGGGAAAGAAAAATTGAAAACAGAAACTCTCGCCAGTGCCACAAATGAAACAGAGCATATAAAGCGGAAAAATTGACCGAGAAATCAAAATGAAAGTATAGTAAAATTAGAGACAAAAACCGAGACAACGAGAAAAGAAAACGAGAGTTAAAAGGAAAATTAAATTTTGATAGTTAAAAAAGAGAATCAAAGGGAGAATTCAAAGGAACATTTAAAGGGAGAATTAAACAGAGATCAGAACAGAGTGAAACAAGAAGTGACGAGAATCTTTTGTAAAATTGAATATAAAGTTGAAATGAAGTAATTGAGTAGTTGACGGCTAGGGATTATTGTTGTAGTTACAGAAATGGCTATTCTTCCCTTAGTGTCTAAATAAGCTATGTGTGATAAATTGGTTGTAATTGAAATTTTTACAGTCCAGAGTGAATATTTATAAAGCTTATCGTGTTCGAGAGTGTTGAATTGTGAATTAATAAACACGCTTTGGAGTCAGAGTAAAAGTTTTAATTTACAAACATTGTCACCAACTCACTAACCCAACAATATGGACATTTTCTAGTATATTCTGTGCTGTTTTATTGAATAATTTCAATTTATTCTAATTCTTATGTTATTTCATGTAAGTTTTTTGATAATTTAATTCTTAAAATTTTATTTTTTAGTTAATTTACACTAGCGACTTGTCGTCCCTGATGGATTTCGCCACTTTTATAGAATATTCTAGTTTTTTGTTCAACTGTATCCCAAATTCATTTCCCGATAATGCTTTATGGACATCTTTGTAATTCCCGTCCCTACTTTCTCTAATCGTCATTTATTCACATGTGCTTACTTCTTTTATGTGTCTATATTGTTTGAGTTGGTTTTGTGCACTACTTGCTTTTTTGGTTAATTTTACTTTACTTTTTTTGTGTTGGTCATTTTAATATTTTGTAAATTCTTTTTTGGTTGTTTAATCGATGTTGTGCCTGTGTGCTATTTTCCGATACACTTTGACTATGTGGGCTCTAGATAGTTTTCTCCCAATAAGTGTTATAGTTTATCAATTTGTTTGAGCTTAAAATTCTAATGATCATTTTAAAGCCAAAGGATGAATTCCTCAAAATAATTAAAATTTTTAATGAATGACTAATAAATAAATTGAACGCAACCCTATTAAGCAAATAAATGCATTATATCAATGTATATTTCATCAATATGATAGTGGATGTTTCGACAGAAGTCACCGATTGCAAAAACTCGTATTTCTAACTCCTTAAAATCTCGATCGCCTCAAGAAAAAATTTCGAAGAATCTGATGTAACAATCAAAGATGAAGGGTTATACTCAGTCATAGGATTCAATTTTCTTTGGAATTAGTACTTTCCAATATATATATATATAACCCCTCTTTTATAATCATCACAAAAAATGAAAATCAGCAATTTTAATACACAAAAAAGTAATAAAAAATTTGGAGGATTTATAAACTAATCCAAAAAGTTCAATACAAAATTCAACAATGGCAAATCACGATCACTTAGGCAAATTATTAAAGTTATAATTAAATTTTTAACTTTTGCATTCTAATAAATTATACAGTAAACTAATAAATTAGTAATTATATGACTAGTCAGAAATAAATTATTAAGATAATTTCAATTAAATAAAGAAATTATGACAAAATTGTTATGATGGAAAACATTAATTTCAAAATTGAAATCAGTTGGTTCTATGAACAGGGTCACTCCATTTTTCATGATGCCCAGAAGCTAAGTGGACAATATTGCAATGAAGAGCTTGATATTTATTATTTTTTGGAGGAATGAGAATTTTACGAAAAGTAACTTCATCTCCTTCGTGAGGAACATATTCACCTTCAATGCTAATTATATAAAAATAGCATTAATTAATTAAATAATTAAATTACTCAAAAATGTGAAGGAAAATCGGTTCGACTTCTTCATCTGAATTAATAAAGCCATGACCTTTATTGCGGCAAAAAGAAATTATTTTTCCATGGCTAACTGGTAATTCAAGAGCTTTTTCTGACTGAGATTCTGTTCGATTTCTTTTATGAGTAATTGGACTTGGAATACTCATATTTAAAAAATTATTATTGACATTATTACCATCCATTATTTTATAAAATACTAAACTTTTAAAACGTATTAATTAAACAAATTGTTTCATAAGATTTTACTATGAATGTTAAAATATAATTTCTATTAGAATTAGTTAATTTAATTATCTAAAATATTCAAATAATTCATTTAAAGATTTTTCTTTTAATACCAAAAGTATTAGAATCATTGTTAAAATATCACAAAATTCTTTACGAAAACCTTTTTTGAACTGTTGTACAAATTATTTAAATCTATGATTATACATCACAGGATACAAAGTAAAGTACACATTGAGAATAAATAAAACAAGTAATAAAATTGATAAACACAAGAACTTGCAATCACCAACATAGTTAAGAGAGAAACCACGCATTTGGAAAATCTGCCAACTCAAAAATCAAAGAATAATAAATAATTAATAATATAAAAATACTAAGAATGATTATTTGTCGTATTTACATACGAAGGACTATAGTCAAATTAATTATGAATGTTATAGCTGGTATTTACATACGAAAGAGTTATGACAAAATGCAGAATTTAAGAAAAAGAAGAACAGCTTAGTTTAAAAAAGAAAATTAAAATGAAATAATAAATAAAATTATTATATAATTCGATTGTTGAAAAAAATCAATTAAATAGAAAAATTCATGCAAATTAAACCAAAATCACTTTATACAGGAATACCGACTGAAAATTCATTTTTTCAACTTAACTTGTCAATTTGTTAACTTCCTCTCAGGCGATTACGAATTTTTAGCCTTGGTGGAAAGTTCTGTTTCCTGTAATATGCAATTTTTACGCTAATAAATGTTAACCTTTGATTTAATTTTTTTTTCATTTTATTTTTCATTTCTATAAAATATAACTATGTTTTAAAGACAGCAAAAAATCATTTATGCCGATCTGTTTGATGTGACCGTAAACACAAGAGGAAAACCATAAATGGACCTCTTTTCAAGTGAGGTCATTAATCAGCCCAACCTGTCGAGCAAAGTCTAACAGTCTAGACAATTAAACCCCTCGTACCATGCTACGCACTAGTCCGACAGGTTGGGTCTTCGCTTGGCGCTCAGAGTGGTTCAACTGTAGCAGAAAATTGTTTAAATAAAATAAATATTAACTTCATAAAATTTAAACGAATAAAAACGAGAAATAAAAAAATTAATTGAAACCTCTTTCCAAACATCATTACTGCTGCTATTCCAAAATGTCATTTATAATGCTCGAATTCCAGCCTCCTTGGTCGGCTTAAAACATTTTCAATTCCTCTTTAACCATTCTTTCTGAACATCGCATTAAAGCCATAATCTAAATAAAAACTCGCTGAAAGAGTATTTATGTTAAATCCATTTAATTAATTAAAACAAATAAAGTCTGAATCTTTGAACGAGCGATAATTCGATCTGGGACCTAAATATTTTATTTTCTAAAATGCTATAATTTAAAATGTAATAATTTCCTAAAATTAGTCGAATGAAAATGAATTTGTCACTCCTTCTACTGATATTTTATTTAAATTGACTTTTGAGATCGGTTGTGACTTCTTTAAATTTTTCGTAGTTTGTGTAGCTTTTTAAATTTGTTGTACGTAGTTTTTCGAATAGTGTTTTCGAAGTTTTTCGTAATAGTGTTGTAAAGTTTCTAGTAGTTTTCCGAAGTTTCGTAGTGTTTTCATAGAATTTTCTTAGAGAATTTCTTTTTGAGATTTTGTTTACTAGTTTTCGGTTTTTTGGATTTTTGGTTTTAGTGAAAATATTTTGGTTTTGGATTTTTGGTTTTAGTTTTTCTTATCGGATATAAGTAGATGGATTGCCACCGCTGGATCAAGAATCCCCCGGGGTAAGAAATGTAAGGTCATCAAAAATGTTATGTAGTTCACATAAATTTTTATCATTTTTCATGATTTTAAAGCAATTTTCACGAAACATTTTCAGTGTTATGAAGATCAAATAAAACTCAGTAATTTTTCATCATTTTTATTGTTTTTTCAAGAAATTTTCGGAGTTTTATGAAGGTCACATCGACTTTAAAAACAGGCCACCGCTGGATCATGTAGGTAAAATCAAAATTAAATAGGTCAAATACATAGACATATTCTATATAGTTTAATTTAATCAACTTTAAAGAATGACCAACTTTGGATCATGTGGGTCAAATCAAAACTATTTAATTTTAACGATTTTGAAAAAGTTTGAAAGGGTAGAATTCACATTTAAGTTAAAACGGAACATTGCTAATAAACATTTAAATTGTATTTATCAGATTACATAAATTTTTATATAAATATTTAAATTAATAAATTAAAGTAATTTTAAAATATAAAAAATAAATTAAACCAGCATTGAAATCATCATCAAAATTAAAATAAAAGTCTCGAAGATATTTGTTTGAATATTGCAAAAAAAGCGCAGTTTTGTGAATAAAATAAATTTTAGTTAAGTAATTTTATTAATTGATTTTATGGACTAGGGTTAAGGTTAGGGCGTACTGATAAAATAGGGCTCGTACTGCGTAGAGCGTAATGCATTTTTCGTCACTCGTTAGCCATTACACATGAAGAAATGTATTCGAAAAAGTAGATAAAAATTTCATTTCATTTTTATTGATAAAAATTATTGATATACCAAACCTGTACATACTTAGCGAGATTTCATTAAGTGTCGGCCAAGCCGATCTTCCCAAGGCAAAGAAGAAGAAGCGGTTGACCCGCGCAGAGAAGACGAAAAAACGGAACGAAGAACTCATTAAAAGCCACTCTGTTCGCGGCAACATCGATTCAACCGGCCACTTTAAAGAATGTAAACCCTACTTTCAAAATCGTGCATGCCACGAGTTCTCAGCCAGTTTCTGACTCGGTTTTGGAAAAGGACATTGCGGCAATGTTGTTAGAAGGAGACCTATAATTGTAGAGGCTCATACAAAAACTCTGTGTATCCTCTTGCATTCGACTCCTTTTCGATGTGATTTAAATTTATGATCGGTGTAATAAATGTTTGAGAACGAAAGGTTGTTGATTTATTCAATCTTGGCTTATTTTATTTTTGCGACTACTGTTCAGAGACTCTAAGGCGAATGAGCAAACGGAAATGAAATGGCCTCACTTGGACCAGAGGGTTTTGTGGTAAGACGTAAGTCCTTCTACTGCAGTCGGGAACCCGTACCGCGAATACTGTGGGGAGTAGTCCTAACGCAGGGGCTCACCTGCCCGCAGATTCCGACCTCGGTGCACATCACCAACATGTCTCAACGTCATGGGTGCATCGGAGGGAATATCATCAACATCATTTTGGGTATCTGGGTAAACCGAATTAGTTACAACGTCACCCCCATTTGTTAACTGCCAAACCCCAGGTACCCAACAGTACCATGCGGTCTATTGTCATAATTTTCGTAACTTCTATTTTTACTGACATATCGGTTAGTCTCAGGAACAGATGGTCTAATCAATGGTTGAACCTTCTGCCTTACTGGAATTTTATTCCTTGTTACCGATGCATACGACGATTTTTCCCTATCATATGCCAATACAAATACCTCTCTGATGTCTTCTTCATGTAAAATATTTTCAAAATTTACATTCAATTTCTTTATTTCTGTAAGAGATACTTCTGGGTTCATTGCAATTGCATACTTAATTTTTTCTGAAAACATACGTCTTGTTACAATATCCTTGACAATCATATCTTCTGTTTGATTTGTGGAAAGAACTTCGCGCACTAATTTCCTCACTCTGATTACAAAATTTTCAAACCATTCGTTCAATCTCTGCTTTATCAGACTCATGTCTTCGATATTTTGCAAAAAACTTTTAAATTTTCCATATTTTAAAATAAACCAACTTTTAGTCTCTTGATCTGAGGTCTGAGTCTTTTGTGCTTCCTTAAAGGCCATCCATAACTCTTTTGCGTCTCCATGTAATAACAATTCGAATGCTGCTCCTAAATTGAGCGAATTTATCGTCACAAATTCTTCAATAGATACAAGCCAGTCCTTTGCATTTCTTCTTGAATCTTGAATATCCTTTGGCAAAGATTCCACAATTTTCTGCCTTTGCTGTGATCTCGTCAGAGCTGCGGTTTCGGCGTGGTCGCCAGAAACATTTTCATTAAAAATCATTAAAACTAACACGCTATTTTCAAATATATATTTATTATAAAATCTGAATATTTAAACAATATATCAATTTAAATATCGTCACTGAATAAAAATAATATGGTAATATTTTTTTGATTTTTAACATAAGTACAATTTATAAATATAAAACATTGTATAATATTTTATTCCTTGACATATTTTTTATTTGAGTGAATTTGTTTCAGTAGATTGTTGTCATTTTTTAAAATATTGTAAAAATCTTCACAAGAATTTGTCAAATTATATATGACACTTAAAATGGCTTTCAAAGTTTCAACACTTTATTTTGATTTTTCTGATGTCCACACTTGATTTACTGTAGAGAAAATGCGTATAAATATAAATAAATTATATACCTTAATTTTATATGGTAAGTAGCAGATTTGTAATATTTATTTGCTTAATTTGCATCCTAGCACGCAGTACGAACACGAAGTGTATCATCTGAGAAACAAATACAAATTATCTGGGTAAGAAAGGCAATATGTTAGTCTTAGTAGTCCGTAGTATTCTTAGAATGCAAAACAATGATTTTCATAAATATAAAATTTAACTTAATTCTAAAAGTCGGGACTTTTGAAAAAGTTGTGGGACACGGGATATATCGTGAAAAATCAGGACTGTCCCACCACTATATATATATATATATATATATATATATATATATATATATATATATATATATATATATATATATATATATATATATATATATATATATATAGGGTATAGTTTTTTTTACTCCAGATAAAAAAATCCAATTCACAGTAGGCCTATATTAAAATCTTTAATTTAGGCCATTTTCCCCGGGAATTCCCGGTTCCAAAAATATAGTGGCGGTACTTTTCCGGTTGTTGAAATCCGGTACTGGTGTCCACCCTAGTACACATTGAGGTTTTTCAAACCATCTATGTCGACTATCTAAGTGAAGCCGAATCGAATATATGATTCCTGATATTAACGCTTCCTTGACATTTTAATATTGTGGGTTAACTAAAAAATTAAGATAATCTTAAAAATCTATAAAATTCAGATAATTGTAGTAGAAATTGTATTGTTTACTTACCGGAATAAATCTATAACCGTTATACATTTTTTATTTTCAAAATACTATCTTCACTCTTTATATCAATTTATTACCTAGCAACAATTCAATAATTAAATTAAAAAATTCGTTCACGGAGAACAAAAAAACACAGGCAAAACACAACTTTAAATACAAGCTAAAAGTTTACAACTTTACAAAGTTAAAGAATTTTTTGATAAATCTGTTTGTTTTTAATAAACCAAATTTCATGGCCTGCTTAAGAACAAAATATTTAAAAAACGGCGTTTTATGGACATGTGGGAAATTTAAAATACCAAATACCATGAATTACAAAGCAAAACTTCTTAGGATGGGGTTTATTTAAAAAAAATATATTTATTTAGAATTGCTGTTTCGTTTCCTATACAATCCTTTTTTACTTTACATAATTAGTTTTTTTATAGTGAAGCTTTTCGCGTAATTGTTAAATTTAAAAAAAATCGGAAAAAAATTCATTCTTCACCCAACGCTCTACACACCCCAAGAAGTGTACAGCGTCTCTTACGGGGTACATAGACCCCCGTTTAGGAACCACTGTTGCAGAGTATCATAAATCTAATATTTTTCAATAAAGAACTATATCTCTAAAATTACTTAATACAACATGTATACAATTTAATGTTTTTATTATTCATGTCTTTGTTAATCATACATAAAAACTCATTATTATTAATAATTTTACTATTTTTTTTATTAATATACACTATCACATTAAGAAAGGAACACAAACTATAAAATTTAAATAAAATTCATAGAAAAAATTAAAAATAAATAAATTAAAAAGGTTAATAAATAATCTTTTGATCTTCTCAGCAGCATCGTTGTTGGTGTGGTTCATCATGCAAATAATGAAATACGAGAATTTATAGTGGTAAGTTTCAGACATTAATAAGAACGTTAGTAATGTAACCAAATGTATGATACTGTGAATATGAAAATTTAATAATTTCACATTTTCGTCAATTATTTGAGCCCTTCTTCGCCGGAACCTGGTATCCATGACATTTCCACTCTTTCTTTAATAGTTTGCCACAAAGAAATATTTAATTCCTTCAAAAAACTTTGCGAAATACTTCATTTAATACTTCAACAGAAAATCTGATTTACATTACGTAACTATTATAATTCAATCAAACGCATTCTACGTGTAACAAGAAAATAAGTGATTTTCATGAAACAATACATATGAATAATAAGTACAGAGAGACCACCACTAGCATATTACTACATCATACGACATGATAATTATTGCACTGTATACAATTCTGACACAACACCTCATATGTTATTAACAAAACCAAAAACTAAATTTCCTTTGTGATGAAATCAAAGTGAAAATAAACGAAATATTTATTGCTATAAAACAAAATGGAAATCAAATCCTAACAGAATTATTCACCGACAAACAATCATCATCATGCGAAACAATAACTTAAACATAATATAATGTTTGCACATCGAGACGTGGAATCGTGACCGTGTAACTACCACAGCGATGTAGCAGTTCCTCCTGGAGGTTGGCGAGTACGAATTCCAGAGCGCGCTGGAAGATTGTCATCTATTTGAGCACCTGAATGAGACAAAGCGACATGAGAGATAATTGAATGCAGCCCAAATCCCAATTTACCACTCAGAGCAAAACTGGAATCCTGCATATGCCTGCCTCCACCGGACGTAAGCGGTCGCTTAGTAACAACGAATTCTGATGAAATAGCACTCAGTTGGCTGTCAGTATCATCATCGAGATTCATATTCAAATTTGTCATTTCCTTCGACAAGTCCACCACTGGGCCGTCATACGGCTGCCTCTCAATCTTATTGGTGAGAGATTTCTGGCACTGTATAATGGCATCATTATCATATTATTACACCGCCAACATTACTTGATCTCTCAATTTCACTTTATTAAACACATAATTGCAGAAAGGATTTGTCGGAACAAATTTCCCGGTCCCTTGTGCCACTCGCAAATTCCCATCCTCCAGGACAACCTTGCCACCGGAAATGACCATTTCTGACACCCCGTGACAGTGCATTCCTTCGAATATGTTGAAATCCACATTTTGATGATGTGTCGAGGCAGAAATTGTTCTTCTCACATCAGGATTCCACAATACCAGATCAGCATCTGATCCGATATCAATTCGACCTTTTTTCGGATAGATGTTGAAGATTTTGGCAGCATTTGTGCTAGTAACGGCAACAAATTTGCAAGGATCCAAAATTCCAGTGACCTATACATTATGAATTAAACGGCCAATCGGAAAGCTAATTTATTTAATTGATAAATTCATCAATCAATAAAGACGATTTAAGCGAAATTATAAATTCTTGTCGTCAAATTTCATGATTCGATGCTTAGCAATGACGGAATATCATTATTATTCTGTCAATAACATTTTACGTTAACATTGCAATGACATTGCAATCGATAATAACAGTGACATGATTAATGATTAATAATAAATAAAAATGTTAAAATAATAATTAAAATTAATAATATTTATAATTATAAATTAAAAAAATTAATAAAAAAATTATTAATTATAATGAAAAATAAAAAAAATAATATTAATAATATTTATAATAATAATAATAAATAATAATAATAATAAATAATAATAATAAATAAATAAATGTATAATAATAATAGATGTAAAAAATACTATTAATAATATTTATAATTATAAATTAAAAACTTAATAAAAACATTATTAATTATAATGAAAAATTAAAAAAATAATATTAATAATATTTATAATAATAATAATAAATAATAATAATAAATAAATAAATGTATAATAATAATAGATGTAAAAAATACTATTAATAATATTTATAATTATAAATTAAAAAACTTAATAAAAACATTATTAATTATAATGAAAAATTAAAAAAATAATATTAATAATATTTATAATAATAATAATAATAATAATAATAATAATAATAACAACTTATATAATACCGTGATGTCAATAATTCACATCGAAAGCGTAATGATTTTAGTCGATCGTCAATTTTTATTTTACATACTATATTTAAAAAAAAAATTCTCTTACCGTAAATTTTAGAAAAAATAGAATTTTTAATGATAAAAGTAGATTTTATATAAAGTTATTAGACACCCCTATTTAATCAATATCGAATAGAAAGCTCACCACTCCTTTCTCCCAAATAACAGACATCCGATCTTCTACTCCGTTGACGCCGTTTGGAATATTGCGGAAATCATCTTTACCTAACGCTTTCTGAGAAGCTTTAAAAACGCAGTGATCTGTTCCAGTGCATTCGAGATCTCCACTGGCAAGTAGTTGCATGAGATGCCTACCTATCGTTGATCATAATGATAATCATCTAACAATCAAAATTGCGGAAATATACTAGTGTTGTTGTCATTTCTTAACGGAGGACTCATCACATATCCTGCTGCGTGCCTCCAGCAGCTGTGGCTATAATGAGATCCATCTGTACCCAATCCGGCAGCGATTGGCTCACCAAAAACAACTTTGCCTTGTCTTCTAGCGTCTGAAATAATGTCAGCAGCACCTTTACTCATCACATGGACAACGTAAAGTGGACAATTAGCTTGATCAGCCAGCATTATGGCGCGATTAGTGGCTTCACATTCAACCTTAACATTGTTAGTCGAATTGTTAAATAGACTGGCAAGCTAATTTATAATTCACTTCTTCAGGTCGTGAATACAAATGTCCTTCGGGACCAGTTATCCCTTTGGAAACCATTTCTAGGGACTTCTTTTCAATTAACTTTCCGTTTTCTGCGTGCACTTGGGCCAGAGCACCGATACTTTTGCATTTCTTGAACACTTCATACATTTCATCATCCTCCAGCATCAAACTGTCTTTATATGCCATAAAAATCTATAATGCAGTAAATAATAATTGTTTCCCATTAAAATTTTATTTAAATTAGATATGTTGAGGAGTCATGTTCAAAATTCACCTTGAAAGAGTTTACTCCGTGTTCGTTAGCAAGTTTTTCCATTTCTTTCCCCACAGATTCATTATACGATGAAACAATGACATGTAGCCCATAGTCGCAGCATACTTTCGAATCTGCTTTCTCTCGGTATTGATTGTAACTATCAATTAATGAGGTACCTTTCTGGCCGATAACAAAATCGACTGGGGTACAATTAGTATATACAATTATAAATCAATGATTAGTATTACTGATCATTGTTGTTCCCCCTGCGAGTGCAGCTCTAGTGCCAGAATAGAAGTCGTCAGACGAAACAGTTCCCATGAATGGAAATTCCATATGCGTGTGCGTATCAATACCCCCCGGAATGAGCAATTTCCCATTTGCCTCGACACATCTGACACCCCCAGGAATCACTAGGTTAGTTCCTAATTGCCTATTCATAAAAAGTCAATATTAAAGTCGAGACTAAAAGTGTACTTAATTATTCCATCCTCGATGTAAACATCAGCATCAAACATACGATCGTCATTTACAATTTTAGCTCCTTTTATAAAGAGCCTGTTTTGAGAGCTCTAAACACAATAAATCAAGATAAAAATTACAGATTCTGTGTGACTTGATAATATCTATTATAGATATGTCGACTGAAACAAATTATGTTTTATAATTATTTAATTGCAATTAATATTTTATTAGAGGAAATGAGCAACATGTAATTTCCCAACCAACCAATGTTCTGTGGAGAGCACATATTACACAATAAAACTTCATTTTCAACCACTATTTCCTTTTATCGAATATTAAGAATATCATTTTTCATACCTCAGAAAGAGCATAGTAGAGAAAAAAGAACAATCTCTCGAATTAATATGTGGTTAAAAAGTTAAAAGCAAAATAACATAAAACTTATTTTGAAAATTCTAAATATTAATATGAAATAAATAAGAAAAAATTATGACAATTTTATTTGGATTATCATAAAATTTTAATTTATAAAAAAAATTATAAACTGAAAATTGAATGTTGCTCACTAAAATTAGTATCGATTAGCCTTATCAAAATTTTCTAATATTAAAAATAGATTATTGGATGACCTAGTTTCATTTTGCAGTCTAGACAACAATTAGATTTTATGATACCTCAAAATTTATTTCTGATTCATCAAAACAAATGCATTTTGATACCATAATTATATTATAAAAATGTTACAAATTTATTTTATAATGACATTGAAAATTCTTTTTACCAAATTAATCACATTAAATAGGGCTCATTACCAAATGACTAATGCGATGAATAAGCATTTAATTAAATAAAAATAATATCACCAAACCACAATTGTAACAAATTATTTAAGTTCAAATTAATCAAAAAAAGATTAAATAATCAAACTTAAATCTTTTAAACCACTTGTCAATAAACTTACCTATTTATAGAAATCTAATATTAATTGATGTAAATATATAAATAAAAGAATAATAGTAATTATTAACCTGTAAATGAAGAGGTACTTTTTTCACCCCCAATGTTGACTTTAGAATCATTCATAATAATTTTCAGAAGAAATTACTTCGTTACTAATCGTGAATATATTCAAATATATAATAACAAATAGTTTAAGTTAAACTAAACATATTCATCATTTTAAACAATTAATTACAAATATTATTATTTATTATGTAATATGAATTAATGAAATTCTACATATCCATCACGTATAAATATTTATAAAAAAATTAATATTTACAATATTAATATTTCTAAAATTTAAGTATTATAACATTGAGAGATTCAAATATTGAAATAGATACAATTTTAAATGAACAGAACATTTATTAAAATTGCATACTATTGTGTTAATTAATTTGCAGTTAAGTCAATGTGAATTGAAACCTCACATTTTCTAGGTTTTCTGGATTAGGGTATGTTAAAAGATGTTTTAATAGTAACCTTGTTTCTATATCTATGGATATTCTATGGATGCTAAAATAAAATAATTTTCCCAGTTTATAAGATTTTCTTGTTTTAATTAACCGGAAATAAAAACAGTGCAAATAATAGTGTTTTAGAAACGAAAGGTAAAACATTATTAGAAATAGGAATATATGGCAGGAAAAGAAGGGTAAAGTTTACGATAGTAAGATATATGACTCCATAGGTAATTAGTGGGATAGAGTTGCAAAAAAACTTTGGTATACAACTAAAGTTGCCAATAGAAGAGGTCTAGAAAACGAAGCAAGAGCACATATGTAGTTTCAAAGCGAAATTTGGGAAGATAATAACGGAGATGGAACGATTTCAAAGAGCAAAGAATACTTTAAAGATAAATAACCCGATACTACTGAACATTATAAAAAAGAATCAAAATGTTTTAATGGCTGGATAAATGGGACATTTGGCTGCACAAAGCTGTTGAAGCATAAAATAGAAACTCAAGGAAAACCGATAAATATTAAACCTTGGAGACAACCAGTCAACTTGGAACGTAAAATAGATGAAGCGATAAAAAACCTAAAGGAAAACAATATTATCAAAAAGTGTAATTCGCCATGGAACACTAGATTATTATGCCTTGATTACAAGCAATTAAACCTAGTAACAGAGAGGCAGGCGTTCCCTATGCCAAATATAGCAGAGATGTTAGATAAATTGGGTGTAGCAAAGTATTTCAGTTCGATAGATCTTGGAAATACATATTATCAAGTAGAACTAGAAGAATCAGAGTAATACTGTTTTAACAGAATGCCATTTGGAATAGCAGAGGCACCAGGTACGTTTCAGGAACTGATGAGAAAAGTATTAATGGGTACGAGATATGCAGCAGTATACCTAGACGCTATTTTGAACTTTTGGTCTGCACTTTTCAATAGACTCCAAATCTCACGCAGGGATAAATCTTCCAACGGGAGATGTCCCTTTCAGGTACGTTTGATTTAAATTGTTTAATTGATACTAACTTTAAAGTTTCCTTTTCGCTCTCGTTAAACTTCTTGTTTTCTTTTTCTTCGACCAACTGGCAATTTTGTTTTTTTGCCAGTCGCTTTTATACCCATTTTGTAATTGATTTTACTATAACAAATTAGTGTGGATCTAACGTTTCCCCGGGCTTCCTCTTGTAGCTCTAATTCACTTTAAGGAAATTGACCGTCTCCTTTGACGGCTCGCTCCAATTTAATTTTAGTCGGCTAATTTGATTGCCTTTCCTAATTTGATAATTCAAGTTCTCTCCAATCGCTCGGGTTTTCCACTGTCTTGGGTTTCCCATTAGCTCAGCTTCTCCATTAGTTAATTAATAATTGTTGGTTACTTAGGGGTGTGTCATTTTAAATTTTTAAATGCATTAGGGGTAATCATATATATTCACTCGACTCTTTCCTAAGCACCTCTATGACTATTGTACTTTAACCATTTGTGTACCCATGGCGACGACCATGTTGGTACTGTACACAAAGGCGAAAAAACAATGAGCAGGTGAGCTCTATTGCTAAAACTACTCCCCATTGTATTTTCTCTTCGGGTTCTAGACGGCCGATAGAAGGTCTTACGTCATTGATCATTTTCTATTTCTACTTTTCTATCTCATTCGGTCATGGTCCTCATTTCTAGATGTTTTCTATTGTTTCTTTTCAAAATTTTGTGCAGGGATGCGCCCTTATTTTTCTATTAATAAATGTTGTTAGGTATTTTTCTTGATATTTATGAATATTTAACCTATCTCGCAAAAAAATTTGAGCAGGGATCGGCCCTTATTTCCAAGTTAATCCACACTTGTCCTAATATTTAAATTGTCCTTCAAAAAATTTGAGCAGGGATCTGCCTGTATTCTTAGTCCTAACCTATGTTTGACCAAAGTACTTCCAGCGACGGACCCGTGGAGAAGCCTCCACATTTCGGCCCGAAATCAGCTGCGCGATTGAAAAACCAGCATACCCACCAGTCTGAGCATCCCGAAGGTACCCCAAACCATGATATGCTGGATCTCAATTCCACGGTACTATCGTTCACAACCAATAAATAATATAATTGGACTCAATAAAAACTATTATTCAAAACTTGAAACTAAATAAAATTAAACCATTTAAAAAGAACAACAAAAGAAAATTTAACTGAGACATTAATTGCATATAAAATTTATTAATTAAAACACTTCTTAAAAATTACAATAAGAATAAAATAAATTACCAAATCCACGATGGCATAAAATCGAAAACTGAGAGCTTCTCTGTCTGCATATTACATGGTGGGTACTGAAAAACAAGTTTTTTAAATGAATTTGTGATCAGTATTTATACTGATTTTGAATGCGTATTCATGCATGCACTGTCACTCTATCCAATCAGAGTGCGAGAAATTTTTGACTTAATTTTGCATACATGCATGAGTGTATGCAATTATTTATTTGTCGTTAATTTCATTAATTTAATTAATTAATTATTTAATTTTTATTAATTGTAATTTTATAAATTTTATAATTTAAATAATTTGAGTTATATTAATTTTTATTAATTTAAACATTTTTATCTTTAAATTTAATAAGTTACATAACCATTTAATTCTATAAATTTTACAATTTACATAATGCTAACTAATTTTATTATTTTGACGATTTAATTTTTATATTATTTAAATAATTTTCAACTAATTCTATTTTACATTTTATTATTTTTCTATCGAAATTTTTAAGTGTTGAATTTTTCTGTTAAATTTATTTATCTCTTTATTCTATTATACGGGGTTTATTGACTCTTAATGTGTGATGAAATTTATTTTATTTATTTTATATTAAACCTTGGTCATAAATTTTTTNAAAATAACAAAAAAAATTATTAAAAAAATGAATGAAAAAATAAAAGTAAACAAAAATCAATTATTCACCAATAAATATAAGTAATATTTTTATTTAATCGATTTTTGGCTTCCATCATAAAACATATTTCTGCAATTGGGACAAGTTGGATTCGTGCTGGAATGAAACCATTTCTGTAGACAATCTTTGTGGAATTTCTTCCTGCACTGGTAACACGACTGTGATGGCACAGTATATTTTGTGGCGTGGATTATTGAATAACAAATCATACATTCTTCTATTCCATTGAAATAGTTGTCAAGGTTTTTCTTCCACAATTTGACCCCATCAAATATCGATCCATTCTGAAATTTATTGTTATTAATACAAATCTCAAAGAAATATCGAAGTCGCAGGATAATAGTACTTTTTAACCAATTTCGTAATTAATTTTCCTGTTTATAATTTATTAAGAATTTTTAAAAATATTTTTTAGAATTTATAATGGAATTAAAAACTGAATATTTGAATTATTTTCAAAATGTAGCTTTAATCCTGCCCAGTGATTTTTTTATTTTCCCCAAAATTTTATTATAAAATTTGCATCAGGTTAGACGTCAAAACTCTTATTTAACGTCCGATTGTGTGTGTTTTATTATATACATTTTATGAACAGTGTTTGTAAATATTTATTTATTTTTCTCAGTCATTTTTTCAGTCTTATTACATTTATTTAAGAAATATAAATAGCTATAAAAATTTTAAATATTTTGGCCGAGAAATTAATAAATTAAATAGCAATATTATGGTCAATTAAAATAATAATAGAATTATTCGCAAAAAATATGTAATATCTGAATATTTGGATTATTTCCAAAAATGTAGTTCCATTTCCTTTAATGATTTTTTACTTTTTCCCAAAATTTTATTAAAAAATTATAATTTAACTAATTTTTAATTATAACATTTGCATCAGATTATAATATTTTTGCAGAGAAATTAATAAATTATTGGATTGATTATTAAATTAAATAGCAATATTATGGTCAATTAAAATAATAATTGCAAAAACTTTTTGATTTATTAAAAAGAGCTTGAAGACTATAAATATATCAAGAACATCGACATTTTATTGATTTATAATCTTCAAGCTCTTTTTAATAAAAAGAATGGGAGAAAAAATCAGTGGTGAAATTGGAAAAAATAGTTCTTATAAAAACTTTTTTATTTAAATCAGCTATGTCCAACCCGCGGCCCGCGGGCCGCATGCGGCCCGTTTTGTATAAATATTCATTGTAATGAAATATCAAATATAAATTTTTATTGTAGTAAAATATCACATGTGCGTTCAAAATTTTTTTTTAATGTGTATTTTTTTATTTTTTTTTCAAAAAAACGGTTACTTTTAAGATTTTTTTTTAGTTTTAACTATCATGCATAAAATGGTTGCTATGATTACAAGTAAAAAATTGTTTAAAAAATCATTATTATTTCATTTATAATCAAATATCATTGAGTAAATTATTTTTAATTTATTTTAATCTTAGTCTTTTATTAAGGACTTTCTATCCATTATGTCTGATAAGAATAAAAAAAGAAAATTTGAAGATGAAAACAGACAATTTCAAATTGAATGGGAAAATTTATATTTTTACACGCAGGTGAAGGAAAACGCTATATGTTTAATTTGTCGTCAATCTACCTCAATATTAAAATCATATAATTTGAGACGACATTTTGAATTTAAATTTTAAATAACTCTTTCAAGCCTGTTGGTATATAGGATATACCATGCTTTTAATGTGATAATTGTGATGTCATCTATCGATTCCTACAGTAACTTTGCTATGACCGCGGCCGGTATAGAAGATAAGTGAGCATTTCCAATAGAAAAATTTTTTTCAAAAATTTAGATATTTTTTAATGTGGCCCGCAAAGGGTTAGGATGCTAATTATTGAATTAATAAAACTCACGCATTATTTGTATCAATATCTAGTAAAACAACTGTTTAGTTTATGCATTCTATGCATTTGTTTTGAACATCCAAATCAGTTTTTCTTAACCCTTTTCATTCGATGGCCCCAGAGCCGTAGCTAGGGGGTGGCGAATGGGGCGACTACCCCGGGCGCCGAGTCGAAGGGCGCCAAAACTGTGAAATGATCATTTAAATTTTTTTTGCTTTTCTTTCTTTTTTTTCATATTAAATTTTTATATTCTGCTTTCCATGTTTACTGTTTTCAAAAGTTAAACTAAAACAAAACTATTTTGCTGGTCTATATAAAGGTTTTTGCAAAACGGGCGACTTAATCCGAAGGTGACTGATCATAAAAACAGTTTTGAGCATAGAAAATACTACTTAGCCTGGAAAGATCTTGAAAATCGTTTGAAAGAAGGAAGAACAATTGATGATAATCTTTAATTTCTTTTATTTAGAATTCAATGTTAAATGTTAAAGTTGATCACTTTATCTTTTCAAATATATTATAATAGTAACCTTAATAGGAACTTAATGATCAAAACTCTGAACTTAGGTTTAATAAATACGGAGTAAATAAATTTTCAATATTAATGTATATACACATATATAATAAATATTTTTAATTAATTGGTTTTCGTTATAATATAAGTTTGGTTAAGCATTGTATAGCTTTGCATCTTAATTTGACTCTTCAAGACCAATTCCATTCCTCTAAGTACATAATTAATGGGAGTGGTGGATTCTTTTGGCATCAGGGGCGCCAAATTTCAATCTCGCCCCGGGCGCCACGGCTCTAGATGCCCCACACTTTTAATCAACATTTTAGATTTTATTGCATCATGTTGTGTCCCTGGATGCACAGGCGCAGAGAACTGAGTACCACATTACTCAATATTGATTTAAGTAGTTATAATACATACCTAAGAAAATGTGATTGAATTCAGATATACAGTACTTAATGATCATCCGTTAACGAGGTCACGTAAGGAGACATGTAGGCTACTGGAATTATATAAAGGGATACTGGAAAAGAGGGACGCCCTCAATAGATGTTCCTTTATATAATTAAATCTACATTTTTCTATTTTAATTGACTTCTTCATTTGTATAAAATAGAATTATCAATATCGATATAATTTTTAATATATTTATGCTATTTAAACATAATATGTCTGCGAATTTATATTTTTGTCATAATTTATATATAGAATTTTAATTGTTTTTCATATTTTTTTTAATTTTGACAGTACCGTTCTCTTCCGCCACTTATCAAAAAATAAGATTTTATTTGCCATCCTCCGAAATTTTCTGTAGCTCTCGGTTAATTAATGCTGATCAATATTATACAAATTTTAATTAAAAACCAGAATTCCTTAGCGTCATTTACTTCATAAGTTAATTCAGAGTAGATTTATATAGTTTTAAAGTTTGTACGCGCCCACTAAGCATCTTGAATTTTAAATTAAAAACTGAAAGATACATTGTTTTTCATTGTATAATGAATTTTAGAATTAAAATCAATAACTTAATATTGATTACTATGCTTAAAATCAAATTTTAATATATTAATGTATAATGAACATGTTACTTGATTTTCAACGGACATTGCCATTTGTCCAACCCAATTTTTCCAATGCTGAATTTTGACAGTCATTTCCTTCTTGAATTCGACACGAATGTTCCCAATTGGATAGTTGTTCGGTAATGCAATAAGCTGTTCTAAGCTCTGATCATACGAAAGATTATATTTCACTGTCACTTCCCCAATCAATGGAATGGCTTTAATTTCCAATTTTTCATCGAATTCTTTGTCGACAATTTCTTTCAATTGAGCGAATTCGATCTTGAACAATTCGCGAGTCAAATACAAACGAACATAACTGTCAACCAATTGTTGTGAATTGGCATCGAGTGACCGCCACCAATTCCGGCAAAGATTCGGTAAAACTTGCATGCAGCGTCGAAATATATAAGCCGACAGATGATAAATTATGAATTTCGATCGCTTTTCTGTGCACTGTGAGAAGATTTTTGGTTCTTCCGATATTAGATTACAGGAATTATTAGCGTCAATAAATGAGAACGCTTTCTTACAACAATCGGATTTTTAGGCATCAGAGTGAAGCAGAAATTAAGAAATTTATCGAAACATCTATCGTTTTGAGTTAAAAACGTACTGATTTCCGCGCGGAGTTTTGAATGAGCACCAGAAAATAACTGTAATACAATATTCCAGGTTAGAAAACATCGGATGAGAATAATTTGATTTTCTGTTTTATCAATGTTGTGCTGATCAATATCGTCGACATTCATGTATTCAAGTAATTTAGTTGGCAAATTGATAGTAAACGATTCAAGAGTTTCAATTTTCTCCGCTGCATTTACTTGTTCAAATAAAAGCTCAGATAATTTCTCAGTAAGATTAAGTAGGCAATTATATGCCGCCAATTGTATCGATAAAGAATAATTTGACATTGACTCCAGGAGACTGTTGAAAACTATTAAAAAGTCTTTCGGTAAATCTACAGGATCATTGATATTGATATGGCCGTTGAAATTGTGAGAAATAAGGATATTAACCGGACAAAGAGAAACTGCATCTGAAAGTGATTCGAGATAGAACACGAACAGATCTGCATGGATCAACTTTCCGATTGTGTGGTCACCTGCATAGAGGGAAAACTGGTCGAGAATAGCTGTAAATATCGATTCACTAAAGCAATTATCCCATTCATCGATAACGGAATCAAATTTTACTGATGCGAGCGCAACAGTTGTGGATGAAACTAATTTCAGCAGCCAATAAGCATTGAGAATGTGGTCAAATTTGTCAGAAGTGATTGGATCAGAACGAAAATTCCCAACGTCTGAAAAAGCTCGGCTTCTGATCAGGATATCAATGAGACAGAATACAAATTCCCATTCACTTTGTGACAGGATGCTGTTGGAATCAATACCAATTGATAGAAATTCAAGCAGGTTGACCAATGAAAAGTAATCTACGTCACAGGAAAGTAAGGATTGATCAAAACAAGCCGGACGAAGTTCATCAATATAAAATTCAAAAATTGGTTTCATGATCATTATTAAAGGGAAACAAAGATGGAAATAGCTGCAATCAGCACGTACAAGACAAGCCATGATAGACAATGCACGATTACAGCTTCCTATAGTAGGATTGGTATCCTCACTGACATAGGATGCAAGTGATGCAAGTATTATCTCTTGGACAATATATCTGGCTTTAACGGCACACGGAAACAGAACACGAATGAAGAGAATCAATTGTGAGTTAGTCAACTCACTGTCAGCCCAATTGTTAATGGCCATATCAACTGCATCACGAATTGAAACTGTCCATAGCGAATAATTCGAAGGTATAAGCTGGGAGAGAGAATTAAGCACTAAAGTCGGACAACGATTGAAAACATCCAATTCACAGGCTAAACCCATTGCTGATTGAAGCAACTGATCTTGATAGTAGGAAATGTCGAGATTATTGACTGATTTGAAAACTTTATCACATTTACCAAGGAGATAATTCGAATTGTGACAACTGGAGAATGTGTTCAATAATATGGTATTGACGAGTATCGATACTGAATTGATGACAGGAGATAGAGATTGAATGATAATCGATGATGATGGAATAGACTGAATGACATTGATTTTGTGGATTATTCCGATAATGCTTTCATGCATTGTGTGAACTGGAACATGAGAATACTGAATTTGTTTGGCCATCTCGGAATCGATTGAAACCATATCATCGACAAGCTGGGCGGAAATGTTATCTGTCAATTGTTGGCGAATTTCATCACTCGGTGAACACTGGATTATTGATTGAATGAAATGACTGACCAATGAAAATTGAGAGCAATTTTGAGCGCAAATTGCCTCATTAATCAACTCAACTGACAATTGTAATGCCTTATCGGGTTGACAATGTTTGACATAAGTCAAGATCGGCTGTAAATCATTGTGATTGGTCAATTCCAGCGTGGAAGAATTACAGAGTATTAATTTTAATAAATTTCGTGCAAATGATGATGATAATAATTCGAGACGAGATTCTGAATCAAGTTTTACAATACAATTCTTCATCAATGAAATAAGGCGATCAATAGTTTCAGCGGAAATATATTTGTCCATTGTTGATTCGATGATGGAGTTGAGATGAGAAATGATGATGGAATCATCATTGGCATGAGCAGGTAATTCATGGCATAGGTCAAATATCGATTGCCAGGATAAATTAGTGATCGGATCGTTATGCTGGTTCAATAATTTTTCGATCAATTTATCGATTATACCGATCCAAATCGATAAAGATATCGATGCCATTTGAGAAACTATTTCTGCATCCGTGATATTGGAAATGATATCTCGATAGAATTTCATATAAAAACTATTCAATTGCTCATCGGAAAGTGATTGAATAAAATTATTGATTAATGAATGATGACTATTCGAAATGATGCGGCTGATTCCATGACTGATGATACGAATTACATCCGGATTGTATGTTTGCATTAAATGTCCGCAATTGATCAAGATCATATCTGCTTGATCTGGATCAATATGAACTGAGGGCATGGCGTGACAGGCATAAAAGTATGGTACTAGGCATTGATGCTGGTGCATTATTTTCAATTTGAGAATAGGTTCAATTTGTATTAACAGATTATCATGGAACAATTTGACGGGCTTATAGTTTGACTGATTGAGTTCGAGTAATAATTCGGTTATCCTTTCACAGAATCGATCGTTTTCGTCATGATCAGAATCTATCCAACGAGCAATCGAATCTATAATTTGTTTTGCGTTAATGCTATCTTTTACGACGAGAGGTTTAATAAAGCAATGGACAAAATTAGAGACAATTTTTGTGGATTTCCTAAATTTTGGATCAGCCAACCGGAGATAAGTAAACGACATGACACTGTCAACGAACTTGTTGGCAATTGTTGAGCCCGCTCTGTTTCCAGTGACAATGATAATATATGTGGAGCATTCGAATATCATTTGGACAGTGCAATTCGATTCTCGCTCATTATTCATGACACGGCTGGTGTCAGAACCGCGAATCATGGCGGTAAATATTTGCTCATAGATTACACTGGATTCCTCTGACATTGGATCGATTGGTAACTGAGTGAACAACGGTAACATGCAGCAATAGATATGTGAAAGATGACCGTCGGCTGCACATTCCAGTAACTTTATAAATTTTGGAAGAAA
This sequence comes from Schmidtea polychroa, assembly GCA_959609185.1. Lineage (NCBI taxonomy): Eukaryota > Metazoa > Platyhelminthes > Tricladida > Dugesiidae > Schmidtea > Schmidtea polychroa. The sequence continues at coordinate 61,653 of CAUHTR010007835.1, forward strand.
GAATGATTTAAAACTAACGAATTTCCAGATTTCATCCTGAGGTAGATGTTCGCCACATTTGACAATACTCGTCCAGATTCTAGAAATCAGGTGCGGGTGATAGTTATCGATCAAGCGATAACATTCACAGATGTTTGACGCAATGAATCGTGTTGCTATCACAAGATCCGGTAAATTATCTAACAGATCTGTCCCCAATTGTAAATATGCCGACTGAATTAGACTGATATTCTGCTTTGAATGCAACCAAAATTGCTTTGATTTTAATAATGTTACTAAATCTTTTACAGCTTCATCGTTACCTCTCAAGAATGGTAGTAATGTTATAATTGTCCTCATATTAACAACAGTATCTTGTATATATGCTTCTTCTTGTGTTGTAAAATCTCCACTTTCTGATTTAATATTTGGAGGATTTTTACATAAATTAGCTGATATTATCTCATAAATCGAATGCCAGCACAGTAAATAAGCCTTTTCTTGTTTAACTTTTGTTGAAAATGTTTTAACAAAAGTCTCTTTCGCTAAATTTGCTGCTGGAAGATGCAAATCAGATTGAGAAATTATCCACGTTGGAAGCAACTGTTTAATAACTGATGATATTTCTTTTCCACATATCTGAGCATACATACCCATCAACTGTTGAGTTTGTTCTCGAACCTTTTTATCCTCATCTAGAGACAATTTATTATATAACTTGGGCCAGAATTTTAATGTTGAAATAACCGAAGCTTCATCTTTGTTATTAAAAATTTGTATTAAATCATTTAATGATTTCAGCTTTGTTAAGGCATCCTTTTTCTCCAATTTTCGTAAATTTTTAGCTATTTCAAAATCAATTTCATGAGACAAATTATCTTGGTCTTTAGGAATAAAATCACATAAACTTGTAGGTATATTTGAGAAAGTTAAAGAGAAACCACTTATACTTTCTTTTTCAATAAATTTGGATGATTTACTACTATTGCATTGGGATTTTTTATTTTTTGATTGTCTATTTTGTTCTGATAAAGAAGATTTCATCTATAAAAATTTAATATTAATATTATATATATAATTTTTTAATTTAAAAATTAAAATTTTAATACGATAAATTACTTTGTCAATGTACAAAAATGTTACAAATTTAAACAAAACAAGAGTATTAATTAATTAACATTTGATTTATTTACGTAAATAATTGGAAAACTTCCCTTTTATAATTATAGATATCGTATTTTTTATCTAAGATCGCTAAAAATATAAATGTTTCATTTAAATTTCATTAAATAAATTTTCAAACAATTTAGAATTTAAAAATATCCATAATTAGGTTGAAATTCTATTACAGTTAAACTTAGATATAACCCCGATATAACGGATTTCGGATAAACTGGACAAAAATTTATGCATTTTTAAAATTTTACGAAATTCGGACAATATGTAATAAAATCCTTCTAAAATATAAATATATTTAATTTCTCGGGTTATGTAGCATAAGTATTATTTCTTTAAAATGAATAAAATAGACACGTAGGAAATATCGTGCTAGTACATTGTGTTAGTAGATTTTAATTTAAAAGCCAATAAATATTTAAAACAATAAAGTGATAATTTAAGCCTTTTACTGTGAATAATGTATTTAGTGAAAATATTTTCGACTATAAGATAGTAATTGTCAATTCTTTTTATCGAAGATATTTTCATTAAATACATTATTCGCAGCAAAAGGCTGTTGCGCCAAGAGGAAAATACGTCAATAAAACATAATTGCGAATTTCTTAATCTGTAGTTAAATATAGGGTTTTCATAATTTGTGAGTAGGAATGTTGACATTGAGAGATCAATCAGATAATAGAAATTGAAAATAATAATTATGGTGGGTTACTGATGATCAAATATTTTGCTCTTTAGTGCTGTTACCAGCGTAACCCAAGCTACAACATTGTTTACCGCTTGATACCCGTTGAGCGATCAACGTTGGTACTGTATCAAGAAGGTGAGTGCTCGCGAAAAGTGAGCGCACTACTTGCACTGTAATTGTCGAGCACTCCTTTGGGTTCACGGACTACCGTTAGAAGGTTTATGTCCACTTTACATGGTCCCTGTCGTCGGATAGTGCTCCCGATAACCTGTTAACGTGTCTTGTATTCTTCCACGGTGTCAGCTCACCCCACCATTCGTATAAATCATCATTATTCATGGGTCAATCTGTCCTACCTTCCCTGAAGATGGGCCAACTTTTCCGTCTTCGTTGGATCTCCTTGCGTCTGACATCTAAATGAGATTCGTTACCTAAAGTTGCCCATTGCCCTACTTAATTATGGTTTAAATGCTCATCGCGTCTGGTCCACTCTGTCAACCTATCCCGACAAGCTAGTTAGACCGCCTTATCACACCATTCCACGAAAATTTGCAACTAGTCTAAATTTTAATCTTATATTAATTTAGCCTAAAACTAATATTCCATCGGAAAAATTAAAATTTTATAATAAATTAAAGTAATAAATCTTTAACCCAAATTAATAAATTAAGTTAGTGAAAAATTAAAATTTTATAATAAATTAAAGTAATAAATCTTTAACTTAAATTAATAAATTAAGTTATATTATTAAATATTTGTTTTAAATGATGATGTAATAGTCATTTACTTATCACCCCAAAGCGGTGAATTCAAATTTTTATATTTATTTAGGATTTAAATTTTTAAGTAATTTTTTATGAAATTGCCACTGTATGCGACCTCGCTGAGAAAGAAGCACTAGCATCGAACTTTGTTTTCGAAATGCTTGCTTCTTCCTCAGTTGCGGCAGTCATCAGCGGCACGATCCACATTTCTACTCGTTCAGTTTGGTAATTTATATTGTTACATTTATTTTCACTAATTTTTCAGGTACAAGTTAGCAGGAATTGTTCCCTTTTTTAGGTTCTGGTCACTCACTGTGGCTATTTTAGTAGATTGTGGAGATGCTTATTTTTAAATATTCGAACGGAAAGTTTACAACTGAAAACGATTTTAAACCTGAAATAGAAACACTAGTCGGAGCACACGGGTATAAATTACTTAGTAAACTTTTCAGGAAAAGGTGAATTTCCATTCATTATTGGAATTCTATCGGCTCTCAAAACGAACAATTTGCACAATAAAAGTTCCTATTTTGTTTAGTTATTTTTTTCTTTTTATTCATTCATTCTGATGCTTGCTTATTCTATTTATAATAATAATAATAACATTGATAGCAGTGATAATAATAATAGTAATAATAATAATAATAATGATAATAATAATCATAGTACTAATAATAACCCTAAGGGTAATAATGAGAATAATAATACATGCAAAATTATAAAAAAATCTTTAGGATTATAGGACGACTAGCAATAACCTTAATTCTTGTTATTATACAACTTGAGGTCTTTAAGGGGAAAGGTGGTTATATTTTTATAAGGTTATTTTATAAATCTATATATACATACACACATATATACATATTTATATATTTAATTTAAATTATTAATAGTGTCGTCGTTTTCTGGGGGGGGGCTGTTACTAAAAATAGATTTTAGTGGTTTTCTATAATTTTATTGGAAGATAGGGTCATTGAAGCTAAATCTAGAGATAGGGGAATCCCAAAATCAATAATTTGGTTTATAGTATTATTTTTATAAAATAAAGATAATTATTTTAATAATATAATAATAATAGTAATCATAATAGTAATAATAATAATAAGAGTGATAATGTTAATGGTAATAATACTACTACTACTACTACTAATAATAATAATAATAATAATAATAATAATAATAATAATAATAATAATAATAATAATAATAATAATAATAATAATAATATTAATAACGATAATAATAATAATGTTAATAATAATAATAAATGTAAGTTTATATTTTTACAAGATTACCACATATGGGGGGGGGATCATTTACGAAAAATTATGGAATTATTTTTTTTGGTTTGAAATATAATTTAACTCTATACGAAGATGATATAATTCAGTATACCTAAGGAATAGTTAATGGCTACATGATTTGAAGGGGGGTCATTTATGAAAATTTACAAGTTATATTTTAAAATATATTATAAGTTAAATATATATTAGGATAAGTTAATTTAGTATGCTTAGGTAATGGATAATGACTGTATGATTTTGAGGGGGGTCATTCATAAAAATTTACAATTTATATTTTTAAATATAATATAAGTTAAATGTATATTAAGATAAGCTAATTTAGTATATTTAGGTGGTAGTTGATGACTATATGGTTTATAAATTATAAGGGGGGTCTTTGATGAAAAATTTTCAACTATGATTTTAAAGGCAACCTAAGTTAAGTATATATATATATATATATATATATATATATATATATATATATATATATATATATATATATATATATATATATATATATATATATATATATATATATATATATATATATATATATATTGGTTTCGACTAATGTATAGTTTGAGGGGGTACTTATTAGGGCATGCAATACCGGATCAAATTTTTAAAACCGGTATTTCGGTATTTCATTTTATTAATACTGGGATCCCGGTATTAATACCGGTATTTAAGAAAAAACAAAAAAAAGCAAAACTACACCGCAAAAAATAGAAAAAAAAATATTTATAAAAAAATAAAATATTTAATTCAATAACGAATAATTCGAAACAATAAACTTTTTTTTTAAAGTGCCACAAAAGACAAAAAAAATATAAAATAAAAAAAGAGTAATAATATAATTAATAATATATAAGAATAATAAGTCCTATGTCCTATTGTTGTGATTTGCCTTTAAAATATGCCCTCAAAAATGTTAAACTATCAAGAGTTTTGTCGCTTAAGCTGGATCGAATTTTTGTGCACAACAGCCCTGCTGCTGAAAAGGCTCTTTCGGACTCGACGCTAGTTGGTGGTATGGACATAAGGCAGTCATATACTAGTTGAAGATATTTTCCTCTAATATGTTCTACTTTGAAGTATGCTAGTTCCTGTTTTATAACTTTATAAAGTACTTTAGAATTCATCGTTTTTGAAATTCCATTCGCAGTATTCATCACATTAACTTTCTTGGAAATTGCCATTTCTAGTTTTTCTTTCATTGTCATCGAACTTAGAATTTCTGGCTCAGAATCAGCAGATAACTCAGAAACGTCGATGGAAGAGGCTTCTATGTTTTCAATATCGATGACATTGATAGTATATAAGCGTTCCAATAAATTTATAATTATTTTTATAATTGTTGCGTTGTTAATTCGATTAAAAATTTCATTTTTGTCGTCATCTGCTGATTCAGTAGGATTGTGCAGGTATTGTAGTAGACTCGATAAATCAGTACGCCTTTGTTTTATACGAATAATTAGCTCTTCTTTGAATTCATTACTTAAAGCAGTATTCTGTTCTGTCAATTGATTAAACATAAATAGTAAAGCTGCATCTGCGCTAAGAAGAGTAGCATCTTGAGGACAACAAGCTTCAACAGTTAATTTGATTGGAAGAAGAACTGAAATAACTGATGATGCTAAAGAAAAATCAATTTCCGAAAATGATATTTCGGCATTTAAATTTAAATCAATCAAAGCCTTTTGTATGCAGTTCTTTAACTGGACAAAGCGTTCTAGCATGGCAAGTAAGCTATTCCAACGTGTTTTAGAATCTAGAATTAAATTCAGTTCCTTTCCAAATTGTTCTTTAACATGTTTCTGTAAAGCTTTATCATTTTTCATTGGCGAACGTCTGAATAGCTTCACAACCTTTCTTATTTTTTTAATCAAAGGACCTGTCTGTTCATGAATAATTAAACAGTCAATTGCATTGTTTTCTTGAAGTATGGATAAACTATTATCATCAAGATCACTATCATTTTCATCACTTGTAAACTGGTTATCATCTTCGTTACAATTAGAATGTTCATTTTCTAAATTTTGGTGTATCATATTTATATATAAAACCTTAATGACAGCCAATTGAATTCNAAAATATTTAAAAAAAAAATAAAATATTTAATTCAATAACGAATAATTCGAAACAATAAACTTTTTTTTTAAAGTGCCACAAAAGACAAAAAAAATATAAAATAAAAAAAGAGTAATAATATAATTAATAATATATAAGAATAATAAGTCCTATGTCCTATTGTTGTGATTTGCCTTTAAAATATGCCCTCAAAAATGTTAAACTATCAAGAGTTTTGTCGCTTAAGCTGGATCGAATTTTTGTGCACAACAGCCCTGCTGCTGAAAAGGCTCTTTCGGACTCGACGCTAGTTGGTGGTATGGACATAAGGCAGTCATATACTAGTTGAAGATATTTTCCTCTAATATGTTCTACTTTGAAGTATGCTAGTTCCTGTTTTATAACTTTATAAAGTACTTTAGAATTCATCGTTTTTGAAATTCCATTCGCAGTATTCATCACATTAACTTTCTTGGAAATTGCCATTTCTAGTTTTTCTTTCATTGTCATCGAACTTAGAATTTCTGGCTCAGAATCAGCAGATAACTCAGAAACGTCGATGGAAGAGGCTTCTATGTTTTCAATATCGATGACATTGATAGTATATAAGCGTTCCAATAAATTTATAATTATTTTTATAATTGTTGCGTTGTTAATTCGATTAAAAATTTCATTTTTGTCGTCATCTGCTGATTCAGTAGGATTGTGCAGGTATTGTAGTAGACTCGATAAATCAGTACGCCTTTGTTTTATACGAATAATTAGCTCTTCTTTGAATTCATTACTTAAAGCAGTATTCTGTTCTGTCAATTGATTAAACATAAATAGTAAAGCTGCATCTGCGCTAAGAAGAGTAGCATCTTGAGGACAACAAGCTTCAACAGTTAATTTGATTGGAAGAAGAACTGAAATAACTGATGATGCTAAAGAAAAATCAATTTCCGAAAATGATATTTCGGCATTTAAATTTAAATCAATCAAAGCCTTTTGTATGCAGTTCTTTAACTGGACAAAGCGTTCTAGCATGGCAAGTAAGCTATTCCAACGTGTTTTAGAATCTAGAATTAAATTCAGTTCCTTTCCAAATTGTTCTTTAACATGTTTCTGTAAAGCTTTATCATTTTTCATTGGCGAACGTCTGAATAGCTTCACAACCTTTCTTATTTTTTTAATCAAAGGACCTGTCTGTTCATGAATAATTAAACAGTCAATTGCATTGTTTTCTTGAAGTATGGATAAACTATTATCATCAAGATCACTATCATTTTCATCACTTGTAAACTGGTTATCATCTTCGTTACAATTAGAATGTTCATTTTCTAAATTTTGGTGTATCATATTTATATATAAAACCTTAATGACAGCCAATTGAATTCAGTGAACTAAGCAAAGTTGTTTCCTTGCACAAATCAACTTTCCAACTTTGGTCATGACAGATGCACCATCGGTTGTAATGCACACAATGTGTTTATTTAAAGAAACTTGGAATAATTTAAGCCTTTCTTCAACGAGGGCAACACACTTTTCTGCAGGCAATGATCCTTGCACGCGAACTAATCCTAGGTTCCAGAATTTCTTGATGCCAGCATGAACATTTATATTTAAATAACGTCGGTTTTTTACCGATGTCCATTCATCAAATGTAAGACTTTACAACTGAACTAACTAACTATTCTTTATAAAATAAAAAACATAGCTTCAATATTGAAAATTTGGAAAAATAGAAAACAATAATTTCCCATAGAAACGGCTTGCTATGTGAATTTGTGTCGTTTTTAGTATTTTTTTAGTATTAGAAAAATTATCGTACAAAAAGGCTCTTTCTTAATGTAAAAAAAACAAATTACTTCAGTAAGGCCACCTGTACGTAAATTTCAAAATTAGAATTAATCTTTAAACATGACAACACCTAAACATATGCTAATTACTTATAAAAAATAAAATAGTTAAATAAAAATGATATGAATGTTAACTTACAGCAAAAAAATTTAATACCGGATACCGGTATTAAGTGGTCATTAATACCGGTATTGAACGGTATTAAAAATGTCGGTAATACCGGGATCCCGGTATTGCAAGCCCTAGTACTTATGAAACAATGTAAATTATACTTTTATAAGTTTCAAATATACATATATAAGTTAGATTGTGAATCTGGACATTTGTTTCGACGATTACGTAACTTGGGGGGGTATTTATAAAATATTTACAACTTATTATAGATTATATTTTTATTGCTAACGTAGTTCATATTTTATACTTTTATGACCAAATTAGGATTATAATTTATAATCTTTTAGCTAATATAAGTTTATAATTTATATTTTTTTGAAATCAAATTTATAGTTTATGTTTTTAAAGCTAATATAACTTTATAATTTATACTTTTGAGTTTATAATTTATATTTTATGAAGTTAAGTTAAATTTATAGTTTATATTTTAAAGCTAATATAATTTTATAATTTATATTTTTATTTCCCAGAGAAAAGTAAATTTTTACCATTTAAAAGTAAATTTTTACCATTTAAAAGTAAATTTTTCCCATTTAAAAGTAAATTTTTCCCATTTAAAAGTAAATTTTTCCCATTTAAAATTAAATTTTTCCCATTTAAAATTAAATTTTTCCCATTTAAAAATAAATAAATAACAAAAATTATTTATTTATTTATATAACAAGTAATTAAACAAATATAAACAAAAATAATTATTTTTTTAAATTTTAAATTATTTATTTATGGTTGCAATTTAAAATTTACTTTTAATTGGGAAAAATTTACTTTTAATTGAGAAAAATTTACTTTTAATTGGTAAAAATTTACTTTTTTCTGGGAAATGGTATAGTTTATATTTTAAAGCTAATATAATTTTATAATTTATATTTTTATGAAGTTAAGATTATAATTTGTACTTTTATAATTAACTTAGAGTTATAATTTATAATTTTTATCGTCAATATAAATTTGAAATTTATAATTTTAAGAAATTAAATTTATAATTTATACCTTTATAACTAATCATAATTTATATTTTGAAGAAATTAAATCTATAAGTATAATTCATATTTTTATGCAATTGAGGTGATAATTTATACTTTTATGGATTTACGATTTGTATTTTTACAGTTAGTTTAGAGTCTTGTCAATTTAAAATCCAAGTCTTGCCGATACGCATGTCGAACACCTTTATGAATACTATCACTACTAAATCAATCATTAAAAAAAATCTTTACTTTACACTATTACTAGAAAATTTATTTAGGACATTTATAAATCAAGATTCGACAAACGTATAGGTAGAGTTGGTTCTTGATGATATTTAACCGTCTACATTAATTGTGAATTGTTATTAGTTTGAGTCTGGAGCTGTACTCCGTTTATCATACCTAGGGTAATGTATTAGTGTTGATTTTTAGTGTGTACGTTATATGTATATTATGCATGAGAAAAGTCGATTTAAAGAAAGTTGCTTGCTTTCGTGGCCGCACTGTGCTCACTACGACAAGCCCTAATGTGTGTGTGATTCGGTAATGTACTACCGTACTATAATATCGATAACGAGTTCCAAGAACTCCGCCGTACCAGAGGTAATTTATCGACGAACCCAGTGGCCTATACCACTGAGTCGGTACGACCTCCGACGACTCCGCAATGTATAATACAAATAGGTGCATATGGTGATCTGCGATCGTAAATGATAAAGTTGAAGGTGCAGGATTGGCTGGGATCTCGCTTCAAAATCGATGATAACCGACGATCTCACTCAAACCTACATTTCTATAGAAAGCATGAAAACAAGGTTTAAATAATAATAATTTATAATTCACAATTCCTTACTTACAATCTCAGAAAATCAAAATCAAAAATTGGGCATAAGAGAAAGCATTAACATTAGCATTTTCATTTTTTCTTCACAAGTGACGAAATGTGTTAGTTTATATATCCTCTGTTTGACGTGTAAGTATACATGCGTGCATTGATGCAGTAAAACAAATTCGGATTATTTTAATTCTCGAACATTCGATTTTTAATTTTTATCGATTTTGATGGCGATTTTTCAGTAAGAATTTTTGTTTTTATTTTTGAAATTTTATTTTCGAATTATTCTTTATTAAATTTGCCTCCATGATGGATTTCAGCATTTCCAGAACATTCCATGCTAAATTTAATCTATTTCTTATTTTTCAATTGTTTTTTATGATTTCTTTTCTAAAATTTTTATTTTTTTAAACTAAAATATTTATTTTTTATAAATTTTATTGGGTCGTTTGGCGGTCATGATGGATTTCGCCATTTTTATGAATTGTTCTGGATTTTTATTCAAAATATCGATATAATTTTCTTTAAGTAAGATTTTATGGAGATTTTCTTTAATTTTCTTTTTTAATTTTTACTAATCGCCTTTATTCGAATTTGTTTTTGGTTGTTTTATGTCTTTCGGTTATATTTGAGTAAGTTTTTGTGTAATACTTCTTGCTCGTGTTTTATTTTATTTTTAATTCAGATGTTTTATTTTTGGGTATATTATCTCTCTATTATCATTGTTTACTTGGTGTTTTATATATTTTTATTTAAGTAAACTTAATGCTGGGTATGCGTGTTGTGTACTGACACATTTCGTCCCATTCCTAACTTTGGGTTCAGAAATCAGTTCTAGCCCAACAATTAATTAAATGACGAAAAAGGAAAAACAAATAGATAGACAATAAAAAATAAAAATTAACAATTAAAAACAGTAAGTCAAAAGAAATAAGTAAAATTAACAATCAATAAAAACAAAAGAAGACACCGAAATAGAACATCCATCAGGATTAAAATAAAATAGTTTAGAAAAAAAAACAAATAAAATAAAGCGAGAAAACATTAAAAATTAAGAAAAAATAAGAGAAAAACTAAATAAAATAGCAAAAGAAGTAAAATACACCATCACTTAATCCTGATTGGATAATAGCATAATGAAAATAATATAAATACCCTGTTGGGTTTTGGATTATTTCAAGTCGGTTCTCTCTGACTCCTGTGTTCTTTAAATCAAAACAATGAACGACCCAACGTATATTGAAACAACAGATTCACAATTTATTATCACGCTACAATTACCAATCAAAGTTTTATACGATTCTCCGCTCGGCGTTGATGCTCTGCAAACAAATA